>JAJTUV010000103.1:0-80000 GCA_021653895.1 Mastomys natalensis
TTGGTGATTATTATCCTGCCACACAAAGTGTGAATAAATATGAATTTGTAAGACTGTGCACAGGGCTAGTGCATCAGCAAAGGTGTTAATAAATAATGACACCGGTAACCAGGTAACCAGCATCCTCCTCATTGCTGTCACAGCAAACCTCTTTATTAATTGCTTGGGAACACTCTAAACATTCCCTGCAGATCAACTTGTAAAAGGAGAAAACAAAAAATGGCATTGAATTTGCCATTTTAGCCATTTTTTCAAGATTTATTTTAGTTTTGATTATGTTTATATTGTGTACATGTCTATGTCTGGCACTGTCCACATGAGTACAAATGCCTTTGGAGACCAAAAGAGCTAATCAGATTCCCTGCAGCTGGAGTGCCAGTGGGCCGTAAACTGCCAGGTGTGGATGCTAGGAACGGAACTCAGATCCTCTGCAAAAGCAGTACACACTCCTAACTGCTGAGTCATTTCTTCAGCATCTCTCTTAACCACTCTCAGTTGTCCACTTCAGTGGCATTTAGTACACTCATGTTATCATGACACAATTCCACCTTCCACCTCCAAGAGATTTCGTCTTGCAAAACTAAAGCTATGCACCAAGTACATAACTTTCTGGACCTCCTCCCCTTGGTCCTTGGCAACCATTACTCTGCTCTCTTTGCTTAAAACTACAGTTTCTCTAGATACATTATATGAGAGTAAGAAGACAACATTTGCCCTTTGGTGATGGCCTTGCTTCACTTGCACCATGCCAATCAAGAGTTAAATATAGAATTAGCACTCAGATTCACCGTCCTTGCCTTTGTTGGGCCATGTGTCAAAATTCCTTGCTTTTAAAAACTGGGTAAGATTCCACTGTATGCCTACACATGCTGCTTAGCTATCCATCTGTCACTGGGCACTTAGGTTGTTTACACCTGTTGGCTCCTGTGAATAATGCTACAAAGAATATACTTAAAAATATCTCTAGTCCTTAGCTTCAGTTTTATCATGTGTACAGCCAGAGGTGAAGTTATTGGATTATACGTATGAATCACTGGGGTGGATGGGAACAGGGAGAGTGTATGTATGTACTCTCCCACTGACACACATGCAAAGACCAGGGCAGGGCCTTCTTCTTTCACTCTCCACATTATATCCTTGAGACAGGGGCTCTCGTTGACCAAAGCTCATCATTTTGGCTAGGATGGTTGCTCAGGTGATCAAAATTGTCTCTGCCCTTGCCTACCCCTCCCCTACCCCATGCAGGAGTTGCATATAATACACACAGAGCCATGCCTAACTTTTCATGTGGATACAAGGCATTTTAACTTAGATCTTCATGTTTTTATATATGTCCTTATTCACTGAGCCAGCTTCCTAATTATGGGTCAATTTTTGAGACATCAACACTGTGTTCCTCATAAAGGTTGCACCATTTTCCCTGTGAAATAATAGTACACTGGAGTTTGTCTTTTCTACATCCTTGCTGACACTGATCGCTGTCTGCTGTTGTTGTTGTTATTGTTGTTGTTGCTTGCTTGCTTGTTTGTTTGTTGGTGGTAGCCTTCCTAATAGGTATGAGAGATGATGAATTACTTTTAATTCACTTCAGTAGATGAAGAAACTGGGGCACAGAAAGTTAAAATAAGCTGTCTAGGCTCATACTGGCCACAACTGCCAATAGATTTTTATACCCCATACTGATTTCTTTTAATAACGAAAGCAGATGCCATTTATTGAATGTACTATGCTCCAAGCACTGCAGTAAGCATTCTGTATGAAGAATTTCACACAATACTCATGAGGAGTCTATGAGACAGGTTTTATGGTTCCTACTCTTCAATTAGAACAGAAGGAAATTGAGCTCACTATCCAAGGCACTTACTCATAAATAAGAGAGTCAGAATCCAAATCCAGTTTCTGAACTCAAGGTTTAAGCAATCAGCCTCTTCCTACATTATATTTCAGTCAAACAAACATCTCATTAAGTCCTTTATCTTTCTCCTAGAGATGCCCTCCTTCCTTATAGATAATCAAAGCCATTCTCTCTTATTTCTTGATTACTTGAATTTGCTTACCCACCCAGGAAGGCTTGTGTTGGCATCTGGATGCAACTCCTCAAGGCTTTCCGATGAGCTCAGACAGTTGAAACATGTACACCTCCTGGAACATTCCTTTCCAGTAGTGTATGTTGGCAGGGCTCAACATTACTACTTTCAAAGGAGCCCCTCATTTAACTCTGCATCTTTCCCAGCTACCTGGCACTTATTCTAATTGTATCAGTACCACATGGTGACTTGTTACTTGGCATACTAGCCTATCTGTGGATCTGACAAGCATTATCACTCTGGTGTGACCCAAAACTGATCTCTTAATATGCCTTTTGAACTCTGCTAAATCTTGCCGGCAAGGAACCAGTCTGTTTCTGAAACAGAGTGTGCCAAATAATTTAGAATAATGTCAGTGATACTGACATACGCTCGTAGTGAAACACTTGCTTCCTGTACACAAGGCTATGGGTACACATCTAGCACAAAGAGGAAAAGACTTAGAATATTAAATGGTACATTTAAGTAATATTAAATGGTAATTCATGCTGAGTGTGGACTGTGCAGCTCATCCAGTCTAGCTTCAGAACTCCAGTCAGCCATTTCATAGATGCTATACTTTGAGCAAGCAGTTTACCCCTGAGTCCTTAGTTTCCTCACAAAATGAAGATAAAAATAATATCCCTCACACCTCTATAAAATATGCTTTAAAATATCTGTATCATAAGGTTATAAAAGGATCAAATGAGATTCTATTCATCAAAATAATAGCTTGGCATCTGGCACATAGTAAAGACTCCATAATTGTTAGTTGCCCTATTAAATCAGGCTGGCTCCATGATAACATTCCAAGGAGAGAGATTAATCCCTGCTGTCATGTCTAGGAAAGAGACTTATACATAGTAGGTCAGATCTAGACATCTTTTGGAAAGCTATTGTTCATTATTTTGGTGGGATAGTCAAACAGTTTTCAACCTTGTGACCCTACATCTCAAAACTTTCAATCCCAGGACCAAAGACGATCAGAATACGGATGAAGTCAGAGAGAACAGGGCATGGAGACAGGCACACACAGGAATTCCAGGACTTCTCATCCTCTGGGAGTCAGCCTTGAAGATGCCTGATGCTTCAGGCCAAAAGAAGTTGGCTAGGGTCTATGTGTGAAGAGATAGGGTATTGAGCAATGACCTGCAGGTTTAAACAGTTACAACACCTTGCCCACCTGAAGAGTCATCCTGATATTTCTCCCTGGTGATTATCCTGCTTTTTCACATTCACATGTTAGGGAACATCTCCTCTATGGGACATCCTAATCCAAGTCATCTGATTTGAGTCTTCTGAACATAGCCAGGTTGCATACAAACAGGAAACATATTGTTTGTGATTGGAATGCTGTGCCAGAAGGGTGGCCCAATGCTTAGTACCTGCTTACATCACTGCTGGAATTTGTGCTCAGTTGTGATACAAAGTGATAGGGCATCCTCCTGAATAGATCTCCTATTAAAAACTTGGTCCCCACAGCAATGTTCACAGGGAGACTTGCTTTTGTGAAAGGACTGGATCATGAGCATGCTGACCTAATCAATGGTTTGACTGAATAATGGATTCATAACTGAATGGACTGTTTGTTGTTGAGTGGTAATAGAAACTGTGGATAGAGAAGCTGGTTGGAGGAAGTGAGTTACCAAGATGATTTTGAAAGATAATGTCATCTCTAGCCTTTTCCCCCACCCCTGCCCTACTTCCTGGCGGCCATGAGTTGAGCAACTTTCTTTTACCATATTCTTCCATAATGCTTCAAGCTCACCTCTGTCCATAGCAATGGAACCAACAGGTCATTGATTTAAGCCTCAGAAACCATGGGCCCAGATCAGCTCATCTCCCTTAAGGTGCTTGCTTTGGTTTCTTACAACAGCAGCAAATATGATTAATACAAACTCTGTCCTTGTATTGTTCGGAGACTGAATTGCCTAACAGAGTAATGCCTGTACATATGGACCTACTTAAACTTGGACTGGCTGAAAATTATAGTCACATTTAGCATCAGCCATACTGCAAGTGCTTAATAAGTGCCTGTGTAGTAGACAGAATAGAGAACATGTGAGTCATCACAGCAAATTCCGTTGGCCAGAGATGCTCTAGAAAATAGACCAGATCACATAACAAACAAATGTTATCATAGACAGATGAGAAGGGCAGTCCACAGCATAGTGTGGTAGATTAAAATGCCATGCAATTCTTAATGTATATCCCACAATAATTGAAAATCTAATTCCCCATTCTTGAACATAACTTAGTCTTGTTGGCAATACATCGAATGAAACAGAAGTTATGAGGTTTGTTTGTCTGTTTTTAGAGAAAGCAAGTTAGCTTCAGCTTGGCTCCTACCCCCTTCTTCTTCCCCTGCCCTCTTCTCACTCCCCATTTTCCCTGGTAATTCAACCTTTGTGGACCTACCATGAGTAAGCTCCAACCACTTGAAGAAGCCATTTACAGGTGTTTCCTCCAGCAGTGTTTCCTCAAGGCCAGCTGACAGTCAGCAGAAAAAAATCTAGACATGTGGGATGGTTTCTCTATCCCAGCCTTGAACTTGCCCTGCTGAAGGTCAGTGGAAGATACAAGGGTGTTCCCATGATATCCTGCCTTCCTTGTGCATCCATGAAGCTGCTCCTGTTGTCTGAGTCTCTGTGTTTGAGATGACTCATTATGAATCAATAAATAGTACTAGAACACATCATTTGAAAATGACCACATTTTTCATTATGTAGCTTTAGTGAAATATTTTTAATGTGTCTTGAACAAAACTCAAACCATGAAGAAAAGATGCTACAGGAAGTAGAGTTCTCCTCAATGCAGAGTGAATTGCCAGTGGTTCTAGAATGATACACATAGAAACTGTAAAATATTTATGAGGTTATTTTTACATCAGTAGCTTTCTCAGTATCCATCTGTGCATAGTTTCCCTCTGGCCTGAGTCTTTCTCCCAGTCTCACTCTTAATAACTAAAACATAGATAACTTTTTGTGCTTGCTCTACTAAATATCAGAATTTTTTTGAGTAGCAGTTCTCTCATTCTCCACAGAAATTATAATCTGGTTAGAACGGGGCTAAGGTGTACTACTTCAAACTAAGAACAGGTTAATTGCCTGTATGCTGTAGATTCTATCAATTACTGTGACTTCAGTGCATGACAAAATCAACTCAACATAGCAAGAGTGACTTGTGCTCATATTTTCAGAGGATTTTAGTCATCCCTTATGTTTGGAGAAGACATAGCAAGTCTTCTGGCAGAAGGGATATGGACATGGGTTACTCACATTATATTGGACCAGAAAGTAAAGTATAGAGTTAAAACCATAGCCTAGGCTGTTGCCTTTAAATGTCTGCCCTTAACCTACTCTGTCAACCCAGACCTTGCCTCCCAAAGACTTTCAGCTTCCCAGAATGATATCACAAGCCAGGAAACAAGTGTTATAAAATTAATGCCTTGATGGGCATTTCAGATTCAAATCCTAACAAACATAAATGATTTTCTAAATTTTCTTTACTATCAATTAATGTAGTACTTCTCTGGAAGTAGAACTTTGAAACAAAAAAGACTTAGTTTAAACTATCTTTTTGGGGTGACTTGTGTAGAGAGATAAACATAGAAACTGAGGAAGGCCAAAAATAAGGATGTGTTGTTGAGTTGGTGAATTCTAGAAGAGATCATTGGGACTGTTGGGAAATCTCAGTCCAGCCCAGAAAGGAGAAAGCCTTTGTCTGTGCCTCTTGTTCCTCTTGAGTCAGTCATTGCACTGTAGCATCTACCTGCAGGAAAGCCAAATATTTCCAAGAGCATGTCATAGCATGGTGTGAAAAACATTAGAGCAGAAAACAAGAAGTGGCTATAAATCATAAGACATTATGTCCTCCACCACTCTCTTCCCCAACCAGATACCTATTAATAGTTGCATTTAGGTGTCACTTTGATACCAAGATGGCTGATAAGGCATTGTCTCTGGTTATGTCTAAGGCACTGTCTTAGTTAGGATTATACTGCTGTGAACAGACACCATGACCAAGGCAACTCTTAGAAGGACAATATTTAATTGGGGTTAGCTTACAGGTTCAGAGGTTCAGACCATAATCATCAAGGCAGGAACCCATCAGTATCCAGGCAGGCATGGCACAGGTGTCGCTGAGAGTTCTACATCTTCATCTGAAGGCTGCTAGTGGAAGACTGACTTCCAGGCAGCTAGGATGAGGGTCTTAAAGCCCACACCTACAGTGACACACCTATTCCAACAAAGCCCCACCTCCAAATAGTGCCCCTCCCTGGACCAAGCATATACAAACCATCACAGGGTGTTTCTAAGAGAGTTTAATGCTTATATCAGTAGACTGAGAGGATCCATTCTCACTCTGTATGAGAGCACATTCTAATCATTGGAGGGAGTTTTTCTGGTTGCTGTGACAATCCAATCAATAGAAGGACACATTTTTGGTTGCTGTGACACAATACTTAAGAAATGCATCTTCAAGAAAGAAGGGTTTATTTGGGCTTGCAGTTTTAGGGTGCAATCTCTTGAGGTGGGGAAGGCATGGAAACAGAAAGATGAATGAATGTTCTGCTCTTGCTCCACTCACTTTCTCCTTTATATTCAGTCCATGGTCCCAGCCCATGGGATGGTACAATTCACAGTCTGGGTGAGTCTTTCTGCTTCACTTAGAATGCAGAAACTCCCTCACAAGCATGCAAAAAAAAGCTTATCTCTGGATGACTGTAGATCCTGTCTGGAATGATGATAATAACTCTTGCAGGTGGCACAGGAGATAAAAACAGGTGAAAAGTAATTCACTGTCTCCCAGAGCCAGGACATTTCTCATCTCTTGTCACCAAAAAAACCAAGTTCTCTGGCATTTTGTGCCAGATCATCCCATCCTAAGCTCTCAGATCTTTAGCCTCAGACAGAATCATGTCATCAGTTTTTCCTACTTCTGAGGCTCCTTTGGATTTCAACTTGTCTGACCTCCTAGGTTCTTCAGCTTTCAATCAGCTTATTACACAACTTCTTGGCCTCTACAGATTCTTGAATTGGTCACATTGACCGGTGCTTACTCCCCTTTCTCTCTCTCCCACCTACCATCTTTTCTCAGCTAATATACTTGACCCCTGGCTCATAGATCAGCTGAAATACTTATTTGGCTGAAAACAAAACAAATACTAGCCTCAGAGTGTCTGATCCCTTGGTCTCCTTGTCATTGTTGGATAATGCCATTATCGACAGATCTAGAAGGAGGGAATGGCAGCCCAATGTCTGCACTGGCCTGATGACATCATTCTCAATGTTCTCTCCATCATATAGCTCCCGTTAGTTCCTTACAGAGTTGTCAGTTGCATGCATTGCTATAGTAATCATTTTCTTGCTCACTGTTATGAAAAATTGCAAGCAACTCACATATTCCTAAATCCTGTCAAATACAACCATTTCGCCTCACTTAGTCTGCAGTAAAGGGTATAATTTAAGAGACAGAGCCAGCCTCATACAGAAACCACACAACCTGTGAGGTTCGAAGTATTCTGCCTAGAAACACCCATCTGAGTGTAATTGCATAGCTGAAGGAATTGCTTTCAATCTTCGTATCACAGGAACCACAATGGTTTTACTTTGTGTTTCTTTAGAGAGGTTTTGAGTGTAGTGAAGCATCTCTTGGCAGGATCTAGGTGTACTCTTTAAGCAGGAAGATAGATTGGTGTGTTTCGGAACACCTTCCCTCAGGAGGCTTTCAAGAGAATCACTATCATAACAAATGACATTGTGTACACTGTTCCATCTGCCAGATCTGTTTCCATTCTAGGCACAGCTGAAGAGGACAGCTCTATCCACCCAATGACAGATGGGTGACATTGACCTCATGTCTGTATCCCACACTGCATCATGTCTCTGGCACTTCTGTAGTCTACAGAACCCAGATGTATGAAGGATTTAACATCCCAGAGAAGCTCACTCCTAAAAAGAAGCTGAACTGGATCCAGTCCCTACCTTTGGAATATTGATTTAGAAGCATGACACACCTGTCTCAAATGACCTGGAGGAATCAAGCCCCCATTTCCCAGAGTGATTGCCTCACACATTAACATTGGATTTGTTTCTCCCCACTTCCACATTCTTCATTCCATCAGTTTTTGGGCTCACTGCCTGCATGAAATAAGCCAAAGAAGACTTCAGAAAATAAAAATTACAGATTTTCTGATGTCTTAGTTAGGGTTACTATTGCTGTGATAAAACACCATGACCAAAAGCAACTCAGGGATGAAAGAGTTTATTTGCTTACACTTTCACATCACTGTTCATCACTGAAGGAAGTCAGGACAGGAACTCAGAGCAGAACTGGAACAACTGATGCAGAGGTCACTGAGGGATGCTGCTTACTAGCTCTCTAATCATAGTTGTTAGTCTGCTTTCTTTCTTTTGTTCTTTCTCTCTCTCTCTTATTATTTTTTTTTATCTATTTTACACCCTGCTCAAAGCTTCTGCTCTCTCCTCTACTCCCAGTCCTCTCTCTCTCTCTCTCTCTCTCTCTCTCTCTCTCTCTCTCTCTTTCTCTCTCTCTTTCCTCTCCCCTTCCTTCTCCCCTATCTATCCCCCTTTTCTCCTCATATAAGCAGTGGGGAGGGTTTCCATGTATATCAACCAGCCTTGGCATATCAAGTTGCAGCAAGACTAAGTGCATCTTCTATTGAGCCTAGACAAGGAAGTCAAGTTAGAGGAAATAGATCCAAGGTCAGGCACAGAATCAGAGATAGCCCCTGCTCCCTCTGTTAGGAATCCCACTTGAAGACCAAACTGCACAACTGTTATATATTTGCAAAGTGTCTAGGACAGTCCCATGCATGCTCCCTGGTTGTTGTTCAGGCTCTGTGATCCCCTGTGGGCCAGTTAGTTGATTCTGTAGGTTTTCTTATGGTGTCCTTGACCTCTCAGGCTCTCTCAATCCCTCCTCCCTCTTTTCTGCAGGATTCCCCAAGCTCCATCTAATGTTTGGCTGTGGGTGTCTTCATTAGTTGCTGGATGAAACCTATCTAATGACAGTTATGCTATGCTCCTGTCTGTATCAGAATATCATTAACAGTGCCAGGGGTGGGTACCTTCTCATGGCATGGGTCTCAAGCTAGACCAGTTTTTGGTTGGCCATTCTCCAAATTTTTGCTTCATCTTTTCCCCAGTACACCCTGTAGGTAGGAAAAATTGTGAGTAGAAGGTTTTGTGGCTGATTGGTGTTCCAATCCCTCTATTGGAAGTCTTTCCTGGTTCCAGTAGATGACTGCTCAGGCTACATATTCCCCATTGCTAGGAGGCTTAGCTGGAGTCATCCTCAGATTCCTGGGAGTTTCCATTGTCCTAGGTTTCTAATTTGTTCCAGAAATGCCCACTCCCCATCAATTCAAGTTGTCTCTCCTAGTATTCTCTCCCTCTCTCCTCTCCCTACCTGATCCCTTCTGTTCTGTTTCCATTCCCAACTTTCCCCAACCCAGCCCCCTTCCTCTGTCCATCACCCTTCATATCTATTCTATTTCACCTTCTCAGTGAGATTCAAGCATCCCACTCCTGACCCTTGGGCCCTTATTACTTAGCTTCTTTGGGTCTGTGGATTATACCATAGTTATCCTTTACTTTATGGCTAATATCCACTTATAAGTGGTACATACCATGCTTGTCATTATGGATCTAGATTACCTCAATCAGGATGATCTTTTCTAGGCAATTCTACTGTAGTAGGCCCTGAGACTTACAAGATAGCTGAAGCACAAGAAAAAGACCTTAAAGTAGCCACTATGAATATAATAGTTATCCTTTAAAAGGAAGTGAAGAATCCCTTAAAGAAATATGTGAAAACAGAAACAAACAGTAGAAGAAAATTGGAAAGAAAAAAACAGTTCAAAATCTAAAAATGTAAATAGAATCAATAAAGAATTAAACTGAGGGAAATACAGAAATGAAAAATTAAACAACTTGAACAGGAACCTCAGAGGCAAGATCCACCAACAGAATACAAGATATGGAAACATGACTCTCAGACATTAAAAACATGGTAGAAGAATGGATATATCAGTAAAAGAAGATGTTAAGTCCTTAAAACATCCTTGCATGAAACATTTGGGAAATCTTGGACAGTATGATAAGACCAAATTTGAGAATACTAGGGATGGTAGAAGGAGAAAAAACTAAGCCAAAGGCAAATGAAACATTTCAGTAAAAATTATAGAAGAAAACTTTCCTAACTTAAGGAAGAAGATACCTATCAAGTACAGAAGCATACAGAATACCAAATAGACTAGACCAGAAAAGAAATTCCCTTTGGCATATAATAATCAAAACACTAAACCTACAGAACAAAGAAAGAATATTAAAAGCTTCAAGAAAAAAAACCAAGTAACATATAAAGGCACATCTATTAAAATAAATAATAGGTGTCTTCTCACTGGAGACTTTGAAATCCAGAAGGCTCTGGAAGTTGTTCTACAGACTTTAAGTGATACAGATACCAGCCCAGAGTACAAAACTTAGCAAAACTTTCTATCACAATAGACAGAGAAAATAAAAAATTTCATGATAAAAAATAAATTGAAGCAACATCTATCTATATACCCAGCACTACAAAAGGTACTAGAAGGGAAAGAAACACATATCAGCATCCAAGATAGATCTTACCTCGGGGTAAAAGGATGGAAAAATATATACCTAGCAAATAGACCTAACAAGCAAATTCGTGTGGCCTTTTAATATCTTACAAAATAGACTTCAAGCCCAAATTAATCAGAAGAGATAGTGAAGAATACCTCATATTCACCAAAAAGAAAAATTCACCAAGAGGACATTTAAATTCTCAACATCAATGCCTCAAACACAAGAGCACACAAGTTTGCAAAAGAAACATTTCTTTAGCTTAAATCACATACTGACCTGCATAAACTGACAGTGGGAGACATCAATACTCCACTCCAGCCAGTGGACAGATCATCAAGACAATAACTAAGCAGAAATGCTAGAGCCAACTGACATTATAAACCAAATAGACCAAAGATATTTAGAGAACATTTACTTAAACACAAAAGAATATATATTCTTCAGTACCTCATGGCATTTTCTCCAAAATTGACCACATACTCAGACCAAAACGAGGCTCTACAGATAGAAGAAAATTGAAATAGTTCCCCTGCATCCTATCAATCTAGCACATATTAATGATGGCTATCAACAATAACAAAAGCTTACAAACTCCTGGAAACTGATCAAGTTTCTACTAATGAAAACTGGGCAAGAAATAAATTAAAGACTTTCTGGAATTGACTGCAAATGAATGCACAACATACCCAAACTTATTCGAACAATGAAAGTGGTTCTAAGACGCAAGGTTATACACTAAATGCCACTTAAAACTGGAGAGATCTTATACTAGTCATTTAACAACACACCTGAAAGCTCTAGAACCAAAAGAAAAAATTATACCCCAAAGAATTAGATGGCAATAAATAATCAAACTCAAGCCTGAGATCAATAAAATAGAAACAACAAACCGGGCAGTGGTGGCCACGCCTTTAATCCCAGCACTTGGGAGGCAGAGGCAGGTGGATTTCTGAGTTTGAGGCCAGCCTGGTCTACAGAATGAGTTCCAGGGCTACACAAGAGAACCCTGTCTCGAAAAAAAAAAAACAAAAAAAAGAAAAAAAAAGAAAAGAAAAAGAAAAAAATATACCAATCAATAAAACAAAGTAATTGTTATTTGAGAAAATCAATAAAATTGATAAATATTTATTCAAATTACTAAAAAGACAAAAGATTATTCAAATTAACAAAGGTAGAAATGAAAATTAGGGGGCTGGAGAGACGGTTCAGTGGTTAAGAACACTGGCTACTCTTCCAGAGGACCCAGGTTCAATTCCCAGTATCCACATGGCAGCTCACAACTGTCTGTAACTCTAGTTCCATGGTATTTGACACCTTCACACAAACACCTGCAGGCAAAGCACAAATGCACAAGAAATAAAAATCAATTTTTTTACAAGATGAAAATGAGGAGGACGTAACAACGGACACTGAGGATCTTCAGGGTATCTTAATGGCATACGTAAAGTACAACAAGAGAAAGAGAGATAACTTTCTCAATTCATACCACTTACCAAAGTTAAATCAAGATCAAATAAGCAATTTAAACACACCTGTAAGCCCCTAGTAAAATAGACACAATAATTAAAAGTTCTCCAGCCAAAAATGCCCTGGACAAATGGCTTTAGCACACAACTCTACCAGACTTTCAAAGAGTTAATACCAATGATGTTAAAATCATTCCAAAAAAATCAAAAATAGAAAGAACATTGCCTAAGTCATTTTATAAAGCCATAATTACCATAATATCCAAACCACATGAAGATCCTTTAAAGAAAAAGAATCAAAGACCAATTTCTCTTATGAACATAAATACAGAAAATTTCAATAAAATATTTGCAAACCAAATCCAAGAACACATCAAAAGAATCATCTATCATAATCAAGTAGGCTTCAGAAAGAGATTCAGGAATGATTCAAAGTATAAAAATCAGTAAATGTAATCCACCATTTAAACAAACTGAAAGACAAAAGCCAAATGACAATCTCATTGGATACAGAACGGCCTTTGACAAAATCTAATACCCCTTTATGATAAAAGGTCTGGAGAAATTAGAGATACAAGGGACATGCATAAACATAATAAAGGTAACACAGCAAGCCCATAGCCAACATCAGCTTTAGTAGAGAGAAACTCAAAGCAATTCCACTACAATCAGGAGCAAGACAAGATTGTCTACCCTTTCCATATTTATTTAATATAATACTTTAAGTCTTAGCTAGATCAATAAGATTTAATTAGAGGCAATTAAGAGAATACAAATTGAAAAGAAAGAAGTCAAAGTATTTTTACTTGCAGATGATATTATAGTATACATAAGTGACCCTAAATATTATACTGGGAAACTCCTTCAGTTGATAAACATATTTATCAGAGTACTTGATACAAAATTAACACACACAAATCAATAGCCCTCCTATATACGAACAACAAATGGGTGAAGAAAGAAAGCAGAGAAACAACACTTTTACCATAGCATCAAATAATGTAAAACATTGTGGGTTAACACTAACCAAGCAAGTGAAACATTTGTATAATTAAAAACTTCAAGCTTTTGAAGAGAGAAACTGAAGAAGTATCAGAAAATAGCAAGGTCTTCCTTGCAAATGGTCAGCAGGATTAGTATAGTAAAAGTGGCCATCCTACCAAAAACAATCTACAGATTCAATGGATTTCCATCAAAATTCCACTGCAATTCTTCACAGGACAGTTTTCAGCTTCATATGGGCACACACACACACCACACACACACACACACACACACAACACAGCTACCTAGAACAGCTTTTTAAATTTCTGAATAACAAAAGAACTTCTGAAGGTGTCACCATACCTGACCTCAAACTGTACTACACAGCACTAGTAATAAAATCGTCATAATATTGGCCCCAAAACAGACATGTTGATCAATGGAATAGACTTGAAGACCCAGACTTAAATTTATACATATATGAGCACCTGATTTTTTGATAATGAAGCCAGGAATACACCCTGAAAAAAATAACAGCATCTTCAACAAATGGTGCTGGTCAAACTGAATGACTACTTGTAGAAAACTATAAATAGTTCCATACTTATCACCCTGCACAAACTCAACTCCAAAAGAATCAAAGACTTCAACATAAGACCAGATACATTGAATCTGACATAAGATAAAGTGGAGAATACTCTTGAACTCATTTCTGCATAGAATGTCATTAGCACAGGCACTAAGATCAACAATTAACAAATGGGGACCTCATGAAACTGAAAATCTTCTGCACAGCAAAGGACACCATCATTTGGACAAAGCGGCAGCCTATAGAATGAAAAAAAGATTTTTACCAACTGAATATTTCATATAGGGATAATATTCAAAACATATAAAGAACTCAAAAATGGATATCAAGAAAATAAATAACCCAATTAAAGTATGGGGTACATATCTAAACAGAGACATGTCAAAAAAAGAAACTCAATTTGCTGGAAAACACAAAGAATGGTTCAACATCTTTAATCATCAGGAAAACAAATCAAACCTACTTCAATATTTCATGTTCATCAGAATGGCTAAGATAAAGAAAGCACATGACAACTCATATTGGTGAGCTGTGGAGTAAGAGAAACACTCATCCATTGATGTTGGGACTGCAAACTTATACAGCCATGGAAGGCAGTGTGGTGTTCCTCAGGAAGATGAGAATCAATCTACCTCAAGATCCAGCTATACTGCTCTTGGACAAAATGTCAAATATTTGGAAATTAAACAATATGCTTCTAAATAATATTTAGTCAAAGAATTCTTATAATAAATTTAAAAATGTTTTGAGACAAAATGTCACCAAAATGACTTGAGGCTGGGGAGAATGGTTGATGAATAAGGTAATCACCACAGATATGTAAGGGTCTGTGCTCATGTATCTAGCAACCTTAAAACTGCTGGGCAGGCTTCATAGCCTACCTTTAATCACAGACAGCTCTTAGAGGTGGAGATAGGGAAAGCTGAGTAGATAAAATAATGGAATTGTTGAGTCTGAGTTCAAACAGGGAGTTTGCCTCAAGATCAGGTAGAGAGCAATTATGTCTCTATTGTTCAATCCAATGTCAACTTCCACAATCACAAACTCACATCTGCATGCCACACACATATGAATACACAGATAAATTGAAAACTCTGTAGACAGGCTAATCAGGAGAAACAAAAATATACAAATGACTAATACCAGATGTGAAAAAAGGAAACCTTGTCACAGATCTCAGGAACAACAATATATGAGGAGGGAATTCCACTTGGAGTATTTGCTTCTGTTATCTATGACCACTGTATTCGAGGGTTGATATGAATGTACTGATTACTTACAAGACATAACATGTCTAAGTTCATGTAATGTATGACGTCATCTGAGTAGGCCTTTGTTCATCTCAGTAATTTGGTTAATAATTAATGGCCTTTCAAAAAGGAAAATTAAACAGGCGTGAATGGTTTCCTTGTTGCAGTCCAGCAGGACTATAGGTTAATATACTGATATGGTTATATATGTGTATTAGAACTAAGTAAGGGATGGCAGATGAAGGGAGCCAGATTTCTCAGAACCAAGTAGCAGTTTATAAATAAGCAAGACGAAGAAGCTCACATGGTCTCTGTGATGATGGATTCAAGCTGGAGACTTAACGAGAGCTCTTGTTACCTGGTAGAAACACAGTACATGTCACATAAAAATATTTATAGATACTTGTACATGCAAGAGGTCATGAATATACATAGATTTTCTAGTTCTGCCTGCAGGGAGGGCATAGAAACAGCTAAACCACAGAAGCAGTGGGCAACCCCCATGCAGAATACTAGTCTCTCTAATAATAGCTCCCAGAATTCCTTGAAGTGATTGACTCACAATACTGTCAAGCAAATGAACAATATGAGTTAAAAGAACAATGTAGTCCTAGAAAGCAAAAACATGTTCAAAATATATTACTATGTACACACAGGGAGAAAGAGAGAGGGAGGGAAGAAGAGAGGAGAGAGAGAAAACTGAGAGAACCTTTTAGCAGATGGAAGTATGTCAGAGGCCCATATGAGCCTTGAACCACAAAATAAAATGACAAACACTATATTATAGCCCAAGGGGATAGGTTATGTGTTCATGAGTCCATCTAGCTATACATATGCTATGCATGCAAATAAGTAAAGTAAAACAAATAATAAACAAAACTTTCGACCAATAAATTGGTCAATGAACTAAACAGACAATTCTAAAAGAAACAGAAATGGCCAAGTTTGTTTTTTTGTTTTGTTTTGTTTGCCATCAGATAGACACGAACATTGAGATTCCATCTCACCTCAGTCAAAACAGCTCTCATTAAGATGTGGGGAAAGACAAATTTTTATTCAGTGTTGATAGGAGTAGAAGTAAATGCAGAAGATCCTCAGGAAGCTAAAACTAGCACTACCATGTGACTCAGTTATTCCATGGTTGAAAATATACCCAAAGGTCTTTATATTCTTCAACAAAGATGTTTGCACATTGGTGTTTTGTACTATTCTATTCATAATGACAAAAAAATAAAATCAGCTTGATCAGTGGTTCTCAACTTGTGGGTCATGGCCTGTCCCCCAAGACCATCAGGAAATACAGATATTTGTATTATGATTCATAACAGTAGCAAAATTACAGTTATGAAGTAGCTATAAAAATAATTTTTTGTTTGGGGGTCAACATAACATGAGGAAATGTTTTAAAGGGTCATATCATCAGGAATGTTGAGAAACACTGGCCTAGATGATCAGCCACAGATTTTTCTTTTTTCTTTTCTTTTTAAATTTTTTTATTGGATATTTTATTTACATTTCAGATGTTATACCATTTCCCCACCACCAAGAACCCCCCCATCCCATTCCCTCTCCTTCTGCTTCTATGAGGATGTGCACCCACCCTCCCATCCTCCCACTCCCACCTCCCTGCCCTCGAATTCCCCCACACTGGGGCATCCAGCCTTCACAGGACCAAGGACCTCCTCTCCCACCTATACCCAAAAAGGCCACCCTCCCCTACATATACAGCTGGAGCCATGGGTCCCTCCCTATGTGCTCCCAGGTTGGTGGTTTAGACCCTGGGAGCTCTGGTTGGTTGGTATTGTTGCTCTCCTCATGGGGCCGCAAAACACTTCTTCAGCTCCTTCAGTCTTCTCTCTAACTTCTCCATTGGGAACCCCATGTTCAGTTCAATGGTTAGCTGCAAGCATCCACCTCTGTATATGTCAGGCTCTGGCAGACCTCTAAGGAGACAGCTATATCAGGCTCCTGTCAGCATGTACTTCCTGGCATCCACATCAGTGTCTAACTTTGATGACTGCACAAGGGATGGATATCCAGGTGGAGAAGTCTCTGGATGGCCCCTCCTTCAGTTTCTGTCCCACACTTTGTCTCCATATTTGCTCCCATGAGTATTTTGTTACTCCTTCTAAGAAGGAGGGAAACACTCACACTTTGGTCTTCCTTGTTCATGAGCTTCATGTGGTCTGTGAGTTGTATCTTGAGATTTTTCAATACCCTATTAAGTGGAAATTTCTGTTTGTGTCATATGATGCAGACTCAGATGATGCTTTGCTGAAGCAGACTCAAATGATATCTTCCTGAGGCAAGATCCACAAGATGTGATGTTTGGAGAGAGTATAAGTGGACTCAATGAACAGTGACTGGACACTTGCATAGTTAGCTGTGCAAAGCTTCATTGGTCTTGCATCTTCACCGATCTTTACTTCATTGAGAAAGGCACGGCAGAGAACTCCTGGCACTCTGGCTGGTCCTGGTGGTCTCTGCTGACTCGTGCCACTTCAAAGGAGCCTGAAGGTTTTCTGCTAAATCATGGTGCCATTGCTGATTTGTGTTTGTGACACTTTTAAACTGGACTGTTGGTATCCTGACAAAAAGAGATTGGAATCACCCCCAAAGGACTATTTCTAAAAAGATCTACATCCCCTTGACTTATTTACCATCTTTTCCCCCTACTTTTGGACAGTGGGGGTTCGAGAATCCTTATTAAAGTAAGTTTTGAAAACTCTAAGCCTACAACCCTGCTCTGTTTGGAGCTCTTTCACAAAGTCAATAATTCAACTTCTTGAAAATCTGCTTTCTTTATCCACTACAAAAGTGCTAGTTAACATTTTGTAAACGTCATGAGCTCTTGAATTCCCTCTGTGTATCTCTGTGCTCCCAATGCCAAGAGCTTCCTAAATCCTCACAACTATGTATTGGATGGATGGATGATGGAAGGTGGCAGGAAGGGCTTTTCAGTCTGTCAGTGTGCTCTGTGCTTCTCAGTCATTGATCTGGGTACTACACTGCAGGATTCTTGATATTATAATCCAACACATGATGTACAGACTGTGGTCGGGGGTGAGGTATATGTATGTAGATGCCAAAAGGCATCCTTCGGTATCATTATTCGGGTGCCATACACCTTGGAGTTTGTTTTATATTTTGTTTGATATAGTTTCTCACAGTTACCTGGGCATTAACAACTAGGCTAAGTTGTCTAACCAGTAAGCTCCAGGAACCAGTCTGTCTCCACCTCCCCAGCTCTAGGCTTCCAAACAGCAGCCACCACATTCCATTGTGTTTATTTGGTGTTTGGGGGATTGAATTTAGTTTCCCACATTTGCAAAGCAAGCACCTTCCTGTACCACTGTGACTAAGAGAAATTCTATTACTTGCCCATACCCAACTAACAAACAACACAAGCAAGACCCAAACCAAACTGCCTGACCTCAGACCCCACATGCTTCACCTGTGCTCCATGGCCCTAAACCTCCTAAGGTAACAAGGAAATGACAAGAATTTACACTTTCCTAAGTATCTCCCACCTCACTGCTTCCATGCCCTGGCGGAGTGCCAATAGACTGCTTCTAGAACTCCTTCTGTGATACCAGTTATAAAACTCAATGCAACACCCTCCCCCCACACCCCTTCCCCTCCCCTCCACAGTACCTCTGTTAAAATGTTTCTTTAACACAGTTCTGTTTCTCTTCGCCCTTCCCCCAAGCCATTTATCTCCATTCCAGCTCTGCTCGGATAAAAGCGGGTCATCCATAATTTGTCTTGCTCTGGATTCTGCAGAGGAGGCAAAGAGACAGAGATACATGCATGACCTCCAGTTCATTTTTCTAATAACAGTATCTTGTCTTGACACAAGAGGGCCTGGAACCAGTCACCAGGTTCAAGGAAAAATAGAAATAAGGCGGGGGAATGGGGAGGACAGGAAGGGGTAGAAGAAAGGGAACCTTCTCTGAAAATTCCTAAGACAATAAAAGCGCTCACCTCAGATAGCCAACAGAAGAGCAACACTGAAGAAAGTGCGGGTCCCTGAGGATGCCTGGTTGTTACTGTTTTATCTCTAAGTTCAGACTTAATTGTGAGAGAATAGCTCTAAGTTAAGATAAAAACAAACAAACAAACAAACAAACAAAAACTCGAGAAAGTTAGACTCTGGAGAAGGCTTTTGTCCTAATTAAACAGCTTTGATGGCATGAAAAAATATATATAGGTCAGATGTCACTTGCTATTTTATAGCAGCCGTGTGATTGCAAAAATTCTTTAAAAATAGAGGAATATTTTGGGGACATGAGAGTAGATGTAAGTTCTTTCGGGAATATTCCCAACAGTCTCCAAGTCATCTCCCGTGCTGGGCACCAAACTGACATTTGAAGAGAAAATTAGACTTTCTGTGTGTTGCTCCAGACTGAAGCTCACACATAGCTCTGTGAGCTCAGTTCCATTTAGCATTTTTTTTTTTTTACATTTTTCTGGTTTTTAGAGTGATAGAGCAAAAACCACACTTTCTCCTCCTAGGTCATAAAGCTGGGGAGAGGCTTGCAAGGCATAATGTTCTATAAATGGGTCTGAATTTATGGCTGCATTAGAAACTATATTAGGCAATCCAAAAGGCTGCTTGTTTCTTCAGAGTCTATAAATTAGCCAGTCATGCCCTGTAAACAGCAAACGAACAGCCACAGCATCACTCTGGGACAAGATGCTTACACAGACTCTGCAGAATGTTTTGTGTCTCCTCGCTTGCAGGCATTTTGAAATAAATCACCAGTAGAATGAAGTCCAGGCCCCCTTCTTTAAAAGGCACCCAGAAGGCAAATGGACTCTTGTGTCACATTCCAACCAGCTAACAAGGATGACTAAGGAGGCCCATATGGTAAAGCAAGTTCATCATGTAACAAACATCACCCCCAAGATATAACTGAGATCCCATCAGAGATCTCGGTGTGCAGGACATGAAGCAGCCTTGTAGGTCACTAACAAAAATGAGTTGTGGTTCCTTCTGTCATTATTTCTCATGGAAATTATACAAGGCCTGGCCATGATGGTAAGCTCAATGCCTCAATTATTCATGCTTGTCTGATAGCCCTGTAAGTGTTGATAAATAAGGAAACTGAGGCTTGGAGTTGAACCCTGAAATTACCTCTATGTTAGGAAAAGAGCGAAGTCTGTCTGCTCCCAAAGCCAAGTCTATAATCTGTTATTCCTAGACAAGTTGTGACCCTGTCACTCCTAAGCATGTGATAAGATACCTCGGGTCAGAGTCTGTGCATTTTATCAATCACTAGAAATTCATGTTAGCCAAGGCAAGACCACTGACATCATAACAAGAAGGAGTAGATGGAAGGACCCTCAGCTACACTGAGTAAATCCTGTGTGCCATGCACTGGGCAGGCAGTACGAGAAGGGCTTTGATTGATCTTTATCATGCTGCCCAGGCTAGACTCCTATAGCCCCTAGGTTTTGTTGTTTGTCGTTGATTTTTTAACTAGCATATAAAATATTTCATTATGATATTTTCATAAAGCGTCAGTTTTAGTTGATTCCTACAGCTCCTTGCTCCCCCCTTCCCCCTTCCCTCATCTTTTGTCCCCTCCCTCCAGCCTAGCAGTCCCCCTTTCCAATTTCATATCATATGGATTCTTTTTACTCTCTTTTCAAAATTACTTTTCTGTCCTTTCCTTAAGATGTGTTTTTCAGAGGCTAGGAAGATAACTCAGTGGGTTAACTGCTTGCTGCATAAGTGTGAGAACCTGAGTTCAGATCCCTAGCACCCAAGGAAGTCTGGGTATGGAGGCACCCATCTGTAACTTCAGTGTTTGGGGGAGGCAGACAGAGACAGGAAGATCTTTTGAGCTTATTGACAAGCAATCTAGTTCCAGGTTCAGCAGACACAGTGTTGTGTTTTATAAAAAAGAAAAGGAAGCCAGGGATATGTTTGGTGGAGGCACAGTATGGTGCAGGGGAAGGGGGAAGGGGGTGCCTCTGTGGGCCCATGCTGAGGCATCCCTTCCCCCTAGGTACCAGTCACACAAGGTATAGTATAGAATAGAGTTTATTTAGGGCATGGGGAGGGAAGTTGAGGGGTTAGTAGATTGAGAGGGTAGTAGAGCCAAGGCAGAGAGAGAGAGAGAGAGAGAGAGAGAGAGGAGAGAGAGAGAGAGGAGAGAGAAAAGAAGGAATAGGAAAAAAAGACAGAGAGGGAAGAGGGTAAGAAAGCAAGAGAGAGAGGAGGGGGCAAGCAGCCCCTTTTATAGTGAGTCAGGCATACCTGGCTGTTGCCAGGTAACTGTTGGGTGGAACCTAGAAGGAATGCCAACACACAATGTCTTAAAAAGTAAGGTAGAGAGGGTCTCATACACACATTCATGTGAGCCCATTCATGTGTGCACATGTGCACACACACACACACACACACACACACACACAACCTGGGTATGATGGAATGTACTTTCACACTTGTATTCCCAATGCTGTGGAGGTCCCTCCTGGCATCCAGGTACCCGAGGAAAGTAACAGGATATGCCATCAGTGATTGGGGCCAAAAGCTTATGGTTTCTGGCAATTTTACTCGTTCTCTCTCTGGGGCCAGAGGCTGATGGCTGGCACAGAAGTAGAGAGAGGACCTGGGTTCACTAGGCAACCAACCTAGCTTCCTTGGTGAGTTCCTGAACAGTGAGAGAACTTGTCTCAAAAACAAAACATACAGACCAAGGTGGGCAACTCCTAAAGGACCACACCCTGGGTTGACTTCTGGCCTACATATATGCATTCCCCCACACATACATGTGTGTGCATATACATACATACATACATACATACATACATACATACATACATATGTGTGAAAGGTGGGTTAGATCTGGGAAAAAGAGGTGTGGTGGCTTTACTCCCCTGTGCCCTTCTTTCCAGTTTCATAGGTAATAACGAATAAGTATCCAAACTTAGCAGTGAAGGTGTGAGGGTCTGGGGAAATCACATACCCTAGCAAGGGACAGAACTGATGGTAGAAACACATCAGAATGCCTGTGAGACACACTCCCTGTGAATACCACAGTGTACAATATGACAGGGTGACATGCCTAAGCTTGAATATGCATATCCCCAGGTCCCCAAATCCTCCTGTAATCTAAGTATGTGGTGGTTTGTGTATGTGGTACTAGGAAACTGAGGAGTCCTGATTGTTTGGACAAGCCTTTCACATGCTGATCAGACATTTCCACTCCTTGCCAAGTAGAAGTAGAACTTTCTCATCTACATGTTCCTTATGTTTGCTCTTTTTCCTTAAACCTCATTGTCCAGGCATTGTCATCCTTGTTGTTTGGTGCTAAATACTGAGGTGAAAATGGTCCCCTCTCCTTCTCTTTTTGTCCTCCTCTGAGAAATATCTATTCCTTCT
Organism: Mastomys natalensis; assembly: GCA_021653895.1. Taxonomy (NCBI): domain Eukaryota; kingdom Metazoa; phylum Chordata; class Mammalia; order Rodentia; family Muridae; genus Mastomys; species Mastomys natalensis. The sequence continues at coordinate 22,382 of JAJTUV010000103.1, forward strand.
ACCTCCCCCTCACTCTGTACCCCCAAACAGGTAACATTTGTGGAATAACTCTGAACTACAATTTAATCTGTTCTCAAAACACCGAAGAAGACCCTGTGAGTTTGCAAGAAAGGAATACATGAAATTGGGAGTGAACAAGGTTGAGGAGAAAGAGAAGGGACAGGAAATGTCCCTTCTTGCTTATACCAATTTGATCTGACATTTGTGGCTTATAAAAAACATGGTACCAAGCTTTTCCAGTGCACAATTTCAGCTGAGAGGTTGACATTATTTCTTATTTCAGCCCCTCCCATCCTGCAATGTCCTTTTTAGCCGTTCCAGGCAGTTGGCACAGGAGTGTACATCTTTCGTAAGAGGCGATCTTATTTGTTGGATTTGGCAGACTCTGAAACACTTCAGATCCATCCACAATGAGCCCCATCAAGACCAGATCACCAACACTACTTTTCTTCTTCCTGTCGCTGGTAACCAGATCCCTTGCACCTGTCTGGACCCTTGAACCCTGCTATTGTCCAGGGGATTAAGGGCTGCCTGCGGAGTGTGCACCCAAATTGATAGCCATGGTCATTATGAGTGCCATGTTCAAATGCTGGAAAGAATAGGATAGTTAATATAAGTGTATCCCTATTATGAAAGACAAAGACTAGTGGATTAAAAAGCAGGTGAGGTTTTTCTAACAAATACAGCAATTATACCTTGAAAAATTCCTTCTAGGTGATGAGGTCAGCAAAAATCCAGTAATGTTCAAACCCCACAGATTACACGAGAGAAGGAAGACAGTGGACTCCCTCGGACAAGAAGCTTCAGTTCATCACTGTTAACGATATCATAAAAGCTGCAGTGTCTGCAACACTGCCTTCATGCAAAGTCATCCAAGTGAATATCAGCAGGATAAAATCTTCAGGATACTTCCAAATTCATGGCGCAATTCATGCTAGATCTCCTCTGAACACACATCTCCCAAGAATATTTGACAGCACTATTCACGCTCAGGTGTCTCTCAGTGGTGGGAAACACCAGTGTGCTCCCTGTTATTCAACACCAACCATTTAAAGCCACAGCCCTTTGGCGCTGAGCTTTCCCTCACAACCACATCCACTCCAACAGCAAGTCCTTCTACCCTACACATGCCCTAACCGTGCATCACACACTTTCTTGAAGCTTCCCTAATGCAGAATGCCATCATTGCCTATAGGCAAGAGTCCTCAATGTCTTCCCCCCAACACCCTTTCTTGCGTTTGAAAATTCTTCCTACCCACAAAAGGTAACATAGTTTTTGTTCATGGCAAATCACATGATTTCCCTTTAGCTGCTAACCTTTCATTTGCTTTCCATCAAAGTCCTTAACTCTCTTTGTAGTCGTGTGTGATGTGCACCCTACCTGATTCTCCTCCTGCCTCTGTTCATACCTTCTCCAAGCAAACCTTCTCTTTGCAGTTATGATTCTGCCTCAGGCAGTTCACTTCTACCTCAAGACTTTGGACTCACTCTTATCTTACTGGCAACCAGCTCCTCAGTTTTTCACATAGCTGCTATCTATCTCTAGAGTTCTGATCACACGTCACCCCATCAAAGAGGAGTACCCTGTCTGTACTCTTAAAACAGACCCAGTATCCTCATCTGCTATGCCCATATATAACCATTCTCTGTCCCTACAGAACATGGAACATGTTACATTATACCTTTCTTTTCATGATCTATTTATCTGGCCCCTGCAAGAAACCTAAGATCTGTGAGATCAGGCATTCATTTTATACGACACTCTATCTTCCAGGCCCCATAAAGCCTCTACAATGCAATAAACATTTGTTTAAATAGTCAACAAATAAATAAGTACAAACTTCAGCTCCCGCACCCTCCAAGACCCCATTTTCACCCTCTTTTCTGAATGCCTTTGGGAAAACACATCATTAGCCCAACCTAGCTATCAAAGGATGGCTAGGCTCACCTTAGTTTTCTAGGAAACCCATTGGAGTTCACATGCTGAGCCTGGTTGTAGCAGCTTCACAGGACTGTTCTTCGAAAGATTTTATGGGAACAATGCTATGAAAAAGGTTAGGCAATAGCTCATCTTGATGATGCAAAAGCTAAGATCTAAAAAGTTACACTATGGCTAAGACTGAAGACATGAGGTTACAAATGAACCCTAGTATTCTGAAGAATTCTATATCATCCTTCTGTATTGCTCCTTCATCTCTCATACGATAAGCAAGTTTCTCTGAGTTATAAAATATGAACAGAAAAAGGATAGTCTACATTTTTTAAATGGAAAAACTATTGGGTGTTTCTTGGCTTTTCATGAAAAAAAAAAATGACAGTGAAAGATGTGGACTCTTTAAAATGTGTTCACTTAAAATCTCTCCTTTACTGTCTAACCCAGAGAAACCACAGCAAACTGTAAAAGCACTGTTTACAAGGTGCTAATAGGATTATTAAAAGAAAGTGGCTATTTCAGTAATCTACGAGCAGGGACATGAAGTTATAGGACCATGTGGATGCCCTCATTAGTGGTCATAATTTGATGTGCCAGATTGGTGGTTGATTCATGCTAAAGAGCCCTTCCTCCTGCATCCTAGTTTTCACAAGCCTGACAGTGATGAAGACACTTCAACTAAGAAGCCCTTGCACCAGAGGCAGGCACAAAGACAACAGCCAGAGCTGGTGACTGAGTTCAGCATCTCCATCATTGGGCTTTCCCCCCTATTAAACTTGTAGTGTCCCAACTCAAGGGCACGTACACCAGAACAAAAGAATTCTTTGAGTTCTTAGTTGCCCAACCCCAAAGCCAAGCCTTTGGCCACAGCTCATTCAGACTTTTGGCCCCACCCAATCCTGTTCCACTCAGGGAAATGCTTGGAGAACAATATTTTAAGGTTTCCCTTCATCATGACTCACGCGTTCCATAATTTTCTTTGTCTGTCCTTTCTCGATTATTTTCAGTTAAGTTGGGCATTCAAATGAGAATGGATGACTGTGCAATTTTTACATTACACAGTTCCAAGCATCATTCATGAGTCCTATGGTGGGTCTTTGTAACTCTGGGTGTGGTGTTTTATTATCCTTTAAACTCCGGAGCCTCTTGGTTTCATCTGAGTATGGAGGATAAACTCAGCCTTACGAGTTCCTGCAGTTGTTTGGAGTGCAGTGGAGTAAGATGGGTAAACATGCCTTATAAATTAGGAGGTGATTTAGAGTACATATACAAGTAGGTGCGTTGGATGAGAAGATTTATCAGATACTTTTGTATAAGCAGAGCTTCCTTGGGATGCAAGTCTTGTCCTCTTGCTCCCACAGAATAGAGATCCTGAGGCTCCCCTCTTCCCACACATGAAGAAGTGATTAGCTAGACTTAGGACCAATCTAAAGAACTGACATTTGCATATCCCATCTAAAACTGCTATGCTAGATAAGATTAAATAGTACAGGACCCTCCAGTGATTGATGTCAACCAGATGATTAAAAGGCTTGCATGGAACTCTAAGAGATCCTGGAGCAGGCAGGTCCGTGTCCCCGCAAAATGATCCCAATATGCTAATCAAGGAAACGATCTCTTTCAGTGAGATTTAAAAAAAAAACAAAAAAACAGTAAAATAAATGTTTTCAGAATGCATTTGATGAAACGGATACACTAATCAGAAGAAAAGTGAAATAAGCCAAGCAAATCAGACATTCCATCTTAGCCCAGGCAAAACCTGCCCAGAAGCAATGATAGAGTTCTGCCAGAAAACCTGATGTTATCACTAGGGAAATAAAAAATGTCTTGAGCCCATGTTTTGACTCTCCCCATGGAAGAAAGAGCAGTGTGTTGTACCCAGGAAATGATTCAATGCCAGGCTTTGGCCATCTGTGTGAGTTTTAAAAACAAAACTGCTCTAAAATTACACGAACACCGTCACGATTTGAGATGCCTTGACTTGGTATTTTCAATTAGGGAAAGAGCAGACAATTTCAGCTGCTCAGAGCTCTCTGCTCAATAAAGGCAATTCACAGCTACATTATTTTTTTAATTGATCTTCATTCATTAGTGCCAAATGGGAGAAATAATTGGGCTCTAATTACCCTGGCATCTGAGTAAGTAGTAGTGTAATTTTCCATTTGGCTCCAAAGTATTCTCAATAATTAAGTCATGTCTCTCTTGCTATCTACTATAGGAAGTGAAGTGCACTCAAAAAAGAAGTGAATGAGTGAAAAAAAAATACAAAAACTTAATCGCAGTTCTTATCGATACGCCACGTCTTGCCCGTCTACAGCTTCATTTTGGTTTTAATCAGTGATGAGGCACAAAGCCAAGTTCAAGGAAGTTCAGAGAAGATAGCATACCATATACAATTTAAGAGGGTTCCTCTAGTGCTGATTTCAGATGGAAATTTAATGCTCATAATATCTAATACTAAGATGGACAGAAAAGTAGATACCATCCCATGGCGTGCCTAGCTGTTTTTGTTTTGATTAACATCAATTTGATTGTAATCCAATCCCTTCAGAAACCTGGATGAAGATGTAACACAAATAATTATGATGGTTATTAATTTATATTTATATAACCTTGTATGGTTCTCAAATAACTTGAATGTGTATTATCTCATAGGAGCCAGAAAGGAAGCATAGCTTCATGGTTAGGATGCCAGCCTTGGGGTCAGAAGGCCTGTTGTCTAAATTAGACGTGCTATCTCCTAGTCAGATGAACAAAGTAGTTCATCTCTATTCATCTAGGAAATGGGAGTGGTGCTAGGACCTTCTTCACATGGCATCTGTCACTATCATGGTAGTGAACATGCAAAACAAAAGTTCACCACATATTATAGTAACTGGCTGAGTCTTTCAGAAAATTACAAACCTGAAATCAAAGACTATGGCATAGAACAACTATTGGCAAGTTTTTGACCCAGGGACTGAATTGGTCTTCTGCCTACTTTTGTATAGCTTATAAGCTAAGAATAGTTTTACATTCTTTTAATGGTTGGGAACAAAACACAGAAGAATATGAATAATTAGTGGCATGTGAAAACTATAAAAAATTCAAATTTCTATGTCTATGAATAAGGGGTTCTAGAACACATCTGTCCCCACCAGATTTGTGCTGTCTATGGCTTTTTAAGTCCATGTACAATTTTGGGTCAATGATAGAGTCTTCTTGTCCTTAGAAACTGAAAATATCTACCCTCTAGCCCTTTACAGATAATCTTGCTGACTCCTGACATGTATGTTAAAGTCATATGCAAGAACAGAATCACCTAAGTGCAAATGCGAGTGGGAAAAAGAAACTGGGGCAATACTACTGTGGAGCCAAGCAGACCTGGCTAAGATTCTAATTCCACCCATACACAATCTATGTAGCCTTGGACACGTTCCCTAAACCTATTAGTGTCCAGCCCCCTCACCTGTAAATTACATAATCGTTATTATCCTAATAATAACAGTCTTACCTCACAAGATGGTTTCAAGGATTATACTAGATAACATATGTAAAAGACACTGAATACTCAGTAACTCTTTGGCAACCCTTCATTGTGATTGTCCCATCAGGCTAAGGATAGATACATAGTTCATGGTTAAGTATTGCATAAGACAAGGAAATAGAAGTAGAGTTCAGGAATTTGGGTCTGAGAGCTAGAGAACCAGGTTACAGTTGAGAAGAGACAGAATTTGGGATTAGGAAGTAAAGGCAAGGTACAGGAGAGCCAATGGACCTGAAGATAATAAGCTGAACTAGATTCAGGACAGAGAGGCAGAATTCTCCTGAAGTTCTCACAATGTTGCCTCCACCTCACCCTGCAGCTATTTCCCTACTTAGGTGTGACATGTGTGAGTGGTTTCGGCTGGTTCTATTATCCATGCTTGTCTCCAAGGGTGTAGTCCAGACCAGGGAGCCTGGAGAGAGGGATTGGCTACATAGATGTGTTCTTCCTAGGACCTATTAGGCTAAAGGTGCCAACGAGACTTTCAATGATCTTTTAAGTGGCAGACAAATGGAAACAAAGGACTGAGACAGAACGACAGCCAGAATCCACTGAAGAAGTGGAGCTGAAAGGTTTGATGAAGCAGAAGCATTTGAGGAGCTTGTGGAAGCCAAAAAGAGAACTGGCAGAAATCATTGGTGGCCACATAAAATATATTCCCAGAATCTTGTGGTCTACTGGTATAAAGCCTAGAAAGCCATGCTCACTAGCCTGGGATCCAAATTTAGGAGAATTCTGAACTACCCAACAAAAACAAGCATCCAAGTAAAAAGAGTTAAAACTGGGAGGCCTGATGAACAGAAGTTCATTCTAATCTCTGAGCCAACAGAGAGATCAGGTCAGAGAATTAGTAATTCAAAGACTATCAACATCTGTTCACATTATCTGCCAAACCTAACATGATATCAAACACAAGATGAAATTCAGAATAAGTGAATTTGAATAAGTAGAGAAATAAATAACATTTTTGTTATCCCAGAAAGGAAGTGATTTTTTAATATAAAAGACTAAAAATTCAAAGGATCAACTTCTAGGAATCAATTAGTAGCAAGTAATGAGTACAATAAAATCCACTCACCCCCACTCTATTGTACTTTACTTCTATAGTATGTGTGTGTGTTGATGTTTTAGCAAAAGAATGCGTATTTGACTATATCTCTCATAAAGTTATAAATTTCATTAATGCAGAGGTCATGTATATTTTACCATTAGAATACTGTAAATATCTTCATCTTAGCTGGTCTATCCCAACTATTCACATTGCTACAGTGGGACAAAAGTAGATGCAGACCATACTCAATGAATGGATTTAGCTGTGTTCCAATAAAGCTATATTAATAAAAATAGGAAGTGACATATAGCTAGACTGTGTAAAGACGCCTGAACTAGATGCATCTGAGGACCTTGATAAGGAACATAGACAAGGAATAAGACTTACCAGATGAATACCCCCTATCAACTTAACATCATCTTAGAAAGAAACACCCTGAGTCCTAATAGAAAACAGTGCAAATAAGATCTTACTCCTTCATTCTCTACTTCAAATAACATCAGAAACTCAGGTTGCCTTACTAAGTCTTTAAATCTAACAGTCATTTAAGAAAAGGATAGGCAAGAAGAAAATAAAATTTCAGGTCAAGGTAGATGATCTCTTTCTAGACCTAGCACTAAAGCAGGACTTGAACCAAATGTCAAAGAACTATTTGGACTCCAAGGTCTAAAAGTCTAACCTGAAGCCACTTCCTGTTACTTCCCAGCTATGTGAACTAATGGCTTTTCAGCTGAGTGGTCCCAGGGTCTACACTATGGAAGTCTTGAAGCCTTCCTTTCAATAAATTGTGAAGACCAAGTAGTAAGTATTGTAGTATTTAACTCTTCCTAAAATATACTCTAACTAAAATACATTCAACAAATGTTACCCTTGTTAGTGCTGTTGTTATGTCTATTCTGTTCTGAAACCCTTCCCTGAGATCTGCAAAATGCCATTTGGCCTCAACCAACTTTCATGAAAAATTCAAGACCTCTTCTCAATGTACACGTTTCCTTTGCCATCGCTCCACAATGCAGAACATGTGTGTAGTTACAAAGGAACAAACAAAGCATGGTGGCATAAATTATTGATATGTTTGGGAGCATATGCAAAACGAGACATGGGGAGGGAAATGAAGTGAATAAAGAGATGGATTTGAAGACAAGATTTATAAGCACAATTAAATCCCTATGAAATGGTCCAGGCCAAATAGCAATAATTTAAACAGGCTGACTATAAATTAGAAGAAAGTAAGTTCATGGCACTTGTTTATTGGCAAGAACGAGTGGGTTTGATTGCTCTAAAGCCATGTACCTCATGTTATCTTTAACATTTTTTTAAAAAGGCCTTATCTTTAGCATAAAATAGCATTGATGTAATTCAGCATGTCTTATTGGAGAAAGAAAAGGATATTTGCCTTTTGGGGTTTTGTAGGAGCAAGCCAAACTACAAATAAAAAGAAAATAAGGCATCATTTGCCTAATCCCACCCATGCAGGCATGCAAACACACACATTTTATTATTGTAATTAACAAGTTATGTTGTTTCCCTGGAGCTCCTTTGCTGTAGAATGTCTCAATTAGTAGGGGGCTCCTGTGAGGAACAGGACAGGCAACTCCTAGAAGAGTTAAGCCACCCTCCAGTGTGCTCACTTCCCTTCTAGTTTTACATTTCTACAACCCTTAGAGACAAATTTCCACCTGTAACCACAGACTCCCTAAAGTGGGCCTTTCTCCCCAGTTGGGAATAAGTGAATCACACCAAAACGAGTGGATCCTCAAACAAGAACAGAGTTATCAGTCCTATAGAATTTGGAATAGCTTTCACCTTAGCTTGGTTTTCATCCTTTCCCAGTTCTCTTTTGCTTGGAATTTAGTGACAATGTAGGGACATGCTCCCTGTAACTTTTTAACTAGGAATTGTGAGGAAGAAGATTATGTCCTGTGTGAGAAACTAGTGAAAAGAAAAGGTCCCTTTATCTTCCCACAATTCCACAACTTCTTGGAACTCATGCTCAGGGAGACTGACTTAGAGTTATTAGGTTCTATACTACGTTGATCTTTAATGCAAGTAAACAGCATTTCTATGTGCATGAGTCCAAGGCTGTAAAACTTGATGGGTCCGTTTTGTTTCTCCAAAACAGGACCTTACACTCAAAGGTATAGCTGGCCAGCAGAGTGCAATTTAATTGAACACGAACACAGAGAAGTCCTCCTTACTTCTTCAAATACATGGATTCTTCTCCATCTTTTTGAAGGGTTGGGTCATCTCTGTTTTGTTTTCATATTTGTAAGTCGCGAATATGGAGAATATTTCTGTGGTCTACACTGAAGATTTCATAAGCTAGGTGCAAATGGGTGCTTGTGCTGGGGTGTGGGAATGGTGATGGTGAGTGGAAGTTTCATTGGAGATTCCAAGTGGGATATGTACACTAAACACAATCTACACTAGAAGCTTTGAAAACTAAAAACACAAAGTAGTACCTTGACCTCAAAGCAAGTTCAGTTTTGAAGTACTTTTATGAATTTGTAACTAATAATCTATCATACACGGTGTCTTAGGAGAGGTGTAGACTTTCTATTTTAAAAAATGTGAAGTATCTAGGGCTAGGGAGATGGCTTCGTCTGAAAGGAGCCATAATCTTCTTCCTCACAATTACCCAGGGAAGGCAATGGCTGCTCATGAATGGGTTAACAGAGGAGACTGGGAGTCTTAGGCCTGAGATGGTAGAAGGTTCACTAGCTACAGCTGTAGCTGGTACAGACAAAGCAATCAGAATGAGCTGTCGTCATGACTGCTGTTATTACAGTCACTGATTCAGAATGGGTGGGTTGAGATGAATCAGAGCTGAGTTTGGTTAGCGTCCGTAATTGATTTCCAATAAAGGAACCATTCACTGATTCCTTCCATTCATGTCTAAGTTCTTTATCCTCTTGTGCCCTAGTCCGATTTTTTTCTCTAAAGAAGATTCTCTCCCCTCTTCCCCAGTGTGAAGAGCTAAATCCTACATAAGCATTTAAGACTAACTAAGGACATACCATGAGGAGCAAACCAGTAAGCAGCACCCTCCATAGCCTCTACAATCAGCTCCTGCCTCCAGGTTCTTGTCCGGCTTTAGTTCCAACCCTGGTTGCCTTTGATGATGAACAGTAAAAATAAAATAAACCATTCTTCCCCAAGTTGCTTTGGTCATCACAGCAATAGAAACCTAACTAAGACAGTTGGTTGCCTCTGCAGATACATAATACACAATTCAGAGGAGTAACTATAGAATCCATTCCACACACATGGACTGAATCAGCAAAGGAAGGGCTGTCTACAAGATGCCACGCCAGAAGCTGCTACCTACAAGCAGCCATGCAGGAAACTGTGCTTGAAAAGGAAGGATTTGTGCACAAAGGGACAGGAAAACAGTGGCCTCTTCAATTAAGCTTATCTGTGGGAAATGGCAGAAGAGAGAAAGGATAAATTAAAACAATATTAGCTTAAGGGCTCTTGTAATACATAAGTCATTTTTTTTTCTGTTTCTTTTATATTGAGACAAAAATCACCCTTCACAGAAGGCTGTGAGGTGTAGCTCCATCATAGGCTCCCTGAGTTCCCTTCCCAGTAGCACTACACTCTCTGCAAAGTCACAAGTCTCTTTGCTTCTTCAGCAAGTACTCATGACTGACATTATTCTGTTCATGTATGAGAATAGGAGAGTAGCAGCCATTGGGATTTTGTCTGGCAGTTCCCTCTGTTTGGATGCAATCTGATTTCACCCTGATGGAAGTTATCCTACGTGGACTCACTATTGCATTCTTGTTGTGTTTTGGGTCCTGTAGACTTAACCTCCACAGCTAGTTGGCTCAGGAATGGATATCTGTGCTGTACCAAATCTGAAAGGTCTGAGGAACCTGTGGCATTGCTCATAGGAATCTTACCTGGATTCCTGTGAATTCATAGGAAGCATGAGGCAATTAAAAGTGGTAGACAGTACCAAGGTGCTGTAGAGATGCTAGTTAGAAGTGGTATCCACAGCAAACAAAAACCATCTGGTAATATCACAGAACATTTTAGGAAGCAGAAAAGGCCATTTGATGGCTTTTGAAGTGTACAACAAAGAAAGATGGAGATGAGGTGGGGGAGAAAAAGAGGGGTGCGTCATGGAGCTCCCTTCAGTTCCTTTGTTTAGCATTTACATTACATAGTGTTAGATGCAGAGAATGTAATTTACTCAAGGTCCTATTTAGTAAGCAGATTTCTCAATCCCAGATGGGTGGTTTTCTAAAATAGATATGTGATATATTTGTTTCTCTCCCACTCAGTGCCCACAATAAACATGGCTGATTAAACCAGGGACACTCATTACAAAACTTGAATTTAGTTTCTAAACTTTTATCAAACTGAGCTCTTGGAATCCCTTTGCTGTAGTTCAGAGTTAGTGACTGAGTCTGTTACTTTTAAGTCCATGTCATCCATAGAGACCTTTGTAAAACGTTGCTCGATTCTATTGATAATAAACTGCCTTTCCAAAGTTAGAAAGAAGAAGAAGAGGAAGAGGAAGAGGAAGAAGAGGACGAGGAGGACGAGGAGAAAGAAAAGAAAGAAGAAAGAAGAGGAAGAGAGAAGGAAGGAGAGAGAGAAGAGAAGGAAAGGAAGGGAAGGAAAGATTAGGAATAGCACCTAAAATTCAAATTAAATGTCTAATGAAAAGATGTTAAATTGTTTTAATAAGATCAGGTCTTAAAATTTTATTTTATCATAAACAGTTGAGATTTTGTAAAGCTGTTTTTAGTTGCAGAATGGAAAAGATATAAAATCGAGTCATAAAATGGTACTAGGAAAATAATTAGGAAAATCATTGTAAAAAATGAAAGAGATTCAGCAAACAGACTCTTTTCTACTATATCAAAGAAGAGATGGCTCAAAACATTAAAAATTATAAATCTTTCAGCTTTAAATAATTTGTGTAAGATACACTGTATAATTAGTGCTTTGTGTTCATTGTGTCATAATGGACTTCTAAGTTTAAAAACAAATGTCAAATCAAGCAAAAACTTTCAACTTAATAGATAATTTTTCAGCTTTTATAACTGCTAAGCAAGATTTTCCATTAGATACGGAAAAAAAAACTTTCTTTCATTTTGGATAATATCTAGTTAATTAGGTCAATGTCCAAGGTTAATGCAATTTTTAAATGTTTTTATTGCATTGTGTGCACCCATGCATGGAGTGCATATTTGTGTGTATGTGCACACACACACACACACACACACACACGCAACACGCACACACGTGAGCCATGGAGAGTATATAGTCATTAAAGGATAACTTCCATTTCTTTCTATCATGTGAGTCCCAGAGGCTGAACTCAGATCATCTGGCTTGATGACGAGTTCCTTTACCCACTGAGCCATCTCACCATGCCAGTTAATGTCATTTCAAAGCAAGAAATGACTGAGACCTGTATTGATTTGTTCCACTGTACGATTTATAATTAAAATACATTCAGTTTTTATATAATAAAATATAAAATGTCCAGTTTTTTCTTTTTCTTTTTTCTTTTTGGCATAGGTATGTGTGTATGCTGTGCTTGCAAACATAAACGTTTGCATATATGTGGGTACACGTCAGGGGTTCATGTGCATGTGTATATTGTGTACATGTGACAGTCCAAGATTGATGTCAAGTATCTTCTTCAATTGCTCTTCTCCTATGTACAGCAAGGTCCCTTGCTAAACTCAAGGCTTGCCATTTCTCCCTGTCCTGCTAGCTAGTTTGCTTTGATGATTCCCTGTCTCTGCCTCCTGCTCTAAGATAACAGCTGTCTACCATGCCTACCATGTGAGCTCTGGGGATCCCATCTCTACTGCATACTGGTGCAGCAAACTCTTTACACACTGAGCCATCTCCCAGCCCTGTGCTCTGTTGTCTACAGCAAACTCTGCGAATGTGCCATCATTACGAGTTTTTTAAGACAGTAAATATATGTAGAAATTCTAGGAGTTTTTGTTAGTTTATGAAACTATTGATGATAAGCAAAGACGATGGTAATTTTAGTGGTCTTAAGTAGTTTGCCAATTCATTGGTTAAGTCCTCAGAGTTTCATAAAAATCCCACACCAATTCAAGATTTTCTTGCAACAAAAAAATGTTTTAGAAATTTAAATAACCAATATCAAAAAGGTCACAAAATAGTTTATTGATTACATTATATCAGACTCTATATGCATGAATTTCACTTAGAAGTTGAAAAGACTTATTTAACTACACAGGTCTGAGAATTAATGATGAGATATAACTTTATAAAACAACTGATGATGATGTCACATTTCTGACACTAATCTCTCTGTAAAACTTGGGCACAGTAATTGTTAGCCTCAGATAAATTACCAAGGGAACCACTAAGAAAAGAAATTAAAGAATGTTTTATTGATATTGACAAAATCTAGAGTTGTCTTTCATTTGTGGTATATCCTTTAAAATGTGATGTTAATACCCATAAATTGATCCCAAATGATGAATTTATTCAATTTGGACAAACACAGAGATGACATTAGATTAACTTGATAAAAAAAAATCAGATAAATTCTGTTAAAAAGATATTAGTCAATTCTATTTGAATTTCTATTTGAATATCTATATCTATACCTATATAGATATAGATATGAGGATTATATGTTGTTTAGATGATATATTTTGTTTATATTAGGTGGAAAACATTGAGGTACATTGGAACAGGCAAATCCACTTATTTAAGTATAAATTGTATTTAATCTCCTCTAAATACAGGTCAAGAATTTTCATAGCCAAGAATATAGCTCAATAGTAGGGTAGTCACCAGAGTATACTGTTAAAATTTTTTAAAGGTTTTGAACACAGTATAGTATTCAAATTGAAGTGTGCTTTTAAGTGCAAATATCAATGTTCAAGGACTCATTGTGGAAAAAATATTAAATATCCAGTTGGTAGTGTTTTCTATTGATTATATAACTGTTTGGTGATAGTATTGCTATATATAGTCAAGCTAACTATATTTAGAAAATGAATGTTACTTGCTTCTCTTGTGTCTTTGAGGATGACTGCTGGTGAGTTTAAAATTATCCCTGTTAGTCCTCCTGTATTTCTGAGGCAGTGCTACCCTGGAGATAAGACTTTTCCCACAACTTTTTCATCTTCTTGGACTTAAACTCTGACACACTTATCATGAAGTCTCTGTTTCTATCTCTTCTGGCCCCTCGCAATTTCCATTCTTCCTGTTTCTATATGATCACCAATTGTATGTCGTGCACTGTGTGTCTTCTTCTGTCTTTGAAGATTTTAATTGTATCTTCCAGCAGTATTGTTCAAAGTTTGGTCACAAACTCCATTTCCAGTGGAACATCCATGATTCTAAAGGATGAAAATATGTATCGAAATAAACATTTGGAACCAATTTCTGTAACACTTTTTACTACAGAGAATTTGGGGTTAAAGTCAGAAAAAATGCTGTTATCTTTAAAGGAATACAAAGGGATGATGTTAGACTGATCTGTAGGAGTCTTAGAATTGTAAGTGGCCTGTAATATCTCTGTAAGCTAAGTAGCTCATTGGGCCCTTTATGGTTGTTATTGGAGGCCTGGGCTGTGTACTGAGTTGATAGCAAAGTCACATTACTTAGTCAAAATGAAGTTAGATGGTAACTGAAGGGGTTACAGTTCTGTGAGTCACAGCATCCATCTCAGCAGATGCTTCTGTGCAGTCACATAACGAACAGCTACAGTGCTTTGAGTTCTCAGTGTTAGCAGATGCTACCGTGTCATCAGATACATCACATTAGAAAGGTAAGCAGGTAAAGGTACAGGTTAAATTAGATGTGGACTGAAGGGACTCTGGCCAAATTAAGCATGGGCAAGCATGGTTCTGGCAGAACTTGTCCTTCTCCTGATTCCCTCTATCCTCTGAAAAGCTATTAGATTACATTCCTAATACTGGCCACCAGTGTCCATTCCTTTATTTAGCCAATTCCTCCTCCTGAGTCTGACTACCAAGATCCAGCTACAGAAGTATTGAAGTTCAGCAATCAAAGGCCTCCTTTGGCTTACCTAATTAACACATCTTAATCCAGGATTTCTCATTTTACCTTTATAAACTGCCATTTTCCTGTATGCCATGTCTGTCTCCTCCCTATCCAGAAGCAATCCTTTGTCCTATTGTCGGACAATGCCTCTTACCCATTTCCCATGCCTATCCCCCCTCCTCCTTGTTCCCTCATCCTTCCCCTTCTTCATCTATCTCCTGTCTTTGTGCCTCATCCCTACTCTCTGTCCCTCTGAGGCAAATAAAGCTCCTTTGTGTTGAGACCTGGTCTTGGGGGTCATGAGCACACACTTTTTCTTTCATGTTTCCATACAGTGTTCATGTTTCTTTGCCCTCCTTCTTTGATTTCTCAAAGAGACAAGTTAGGCATATGTAAATGTGACAACCACCAACTCATTTTAAGATTATGTATTTTCTGAACTGTACAATAATGTTTGACAGAATGTCTGCCTGTAAATACTTAAATACTAGTCTGTAGATTTTATAAACAAGCAAAAGACAGAAAAACAATGGACCAATAGGAAGAAAATAAGTAAAACTTTAATTAAATTTCTCAGGGCAAATATTTAGTTTTGCCTTGAAAGTTCACTCAAAGATCAAAAACAAACAAACAAAAAAAAAACCTCATAAAGTTGAAAAAAGTGAGGTGATAGGGAAAGAATTCAATTGTTTCAAGTTAATATACAGTTTCCTACTACTTCCATTTGCTTGTCTTCTACTATTTTTAATTAACATACACAGTAACATTTCCTTGTAGCATTTTCATATATTTGATATAAGCTAGAGTTGATCAGGGAAGAAGAACCTCAATTGAGAAAAATGCCTCTATCAGATTGCCTGTAGGCAAATTTGTGGGCCTATTTATTTATTTTAATTAATGATTGATGTATGATAGCCTAGTCCAGTATGTGCAGTAAACACACATACACAAATATCTCTTTCATATGGGCAAAAGAATAACATAGTGGTCATATAATAGTTCCATTATTTATTTGGATTTTTACTTGTTTGCTTGTTTACTTGTTACTTATTAAGACAGGATTTCTCTATATAGCCCTGGTTGCCTTGTAACTCACTATGGAGACCAGGCTGGCCTTGAACTCACAGATACTCATCTGTTTCTGCTTCCCAAGTGCTAGGATTAAAGTCATGCACCACCATGCTCAGCTATTTTTAATACTTTAAAGAAATATCCACAATGATTTTCATCATGGCTATATCAGTTTACACTCCCATCAGCAGAGAACAAGAATTCTTCTTCCTCCAATTTTGCCAGTATTTATTTCCTTGATGATAGGCATTTTAAGTAGAGTGAGATGGACTCTCAAAGTCATTTTAATTTGCATTTCCCTAATCTCTAGAAATGGTGGACATGTTCAAGAATTTTTTTTTTTTTTTGCAATTTCTATTTCTCCTTTTGAGAGTTTTTGTATTAGTTGGTAGCTCTGTTTCTTCCATGTTTAGTTTTTGCAGTTCTTTGTATAGATCACATGTAATCCCTGACCCTGAATCTCTCATATAGCTGTCCTGTCCTGTATGCTGTCTGCTTGCTCTGCTGTTAGTTTTGTTCTTGTTGCTATGCAGAAACTTTTGCCTTTCCTGTAGTCACATTTGTCAATCCTTGGAGCTTCTGCCAGGCTCCTGAGGCTCTATATTATATTGAAGTGTTTTTTTATGCCGTCTTCTAGCATTTTTAGCATGTCAGTTATTAAACATCTTAAAATTGCAAGAGATAGCAGTGGTTCCTTGCCATGATGACTTGTTTTACTTGAAAACAAAAACAAAACAAAACTTCACTGGGTTGATGATCAACTAGTTGTTTAGAGACATTGAGGCCAGGGATTGGGGGTGTGGTTTCTCTGACTCACCCCTGGTGCTTGTGAGGAGTTACAAGCCAATGTCAATCATCTTTCACTCCCTCCCACATGGTCTTCAGTCCACATCTGGACCTGTAAAAATAAATAGCACTTTCATTTATTTTTTTCTTCCTTCATAAGTGCAGGAAGTAGCTGCATCTCCAAGCAAAATATTTATGTGTTTTTAAAGTGGCTTGCAAGACCAATTGAGCAAACAAATGAAAGCAAATGAATGTATTTGCCCGTTAGCCAATGGCTATCCAGGGCCTCTGTTTAATAAGCTTGTGAAAACAGACAGAAACGTTTGATTCTGATAAAAGACACTTGTATTTTAAACTTTTTATCTTGTTGTCGCAGTAACAAATGAGCTTGTCTTCCTTTTACAGTCTCTTCCCACTGTGTTATCCACATCACACTAAAGCCGAGGTGTTTTGGAAACCTTAAAGCTTCTTTGTTAAACAAAAAGTAGAAGGGTGTACAGTGAGCATTTTAGGGTTCCGTTTTCGTTTCAGTCCAGGATGGCAGACTGGTTAGTCCACATTGTCTGTGGAGACTTGGAGACTCAAGAACCATTTTTCACTGAAGAATGGTCAGTTTAGCCTTTTCCATTTTAATGGAACAATTAACAAAAGCCCATCATGGGGCCAGGACAATAACAGCTCATTATCTTGGCACCATGTGACACCCTCAGTGCAATAAGCAGAATAATCTCAAGAGACCAAAGAAAGAGAGTGACACCTCAGTGCACTCCACAAACATGATTAAAGCCAGGGTAGGCAGGCATAAAACAAGCTGGAGTATGAGTTTGCTGTCTTTGAATAGACTGTGGACTTGGTAGCTGTGAGAAGATGGGGCCCTGTATCTTCCCATAGACATGTTGATTAATAGGGTAATGTAAATTCTTGTTAAATTCTGAAGAGTCATGTTAGTTAGTTAGACTTAAAAAATAGCAGTGGGTCATGTTCAGCTTTAAATTAATTATGGCACTTATTCGTCAGTTCCAACCATGAAATTAATCTTTGTAATAGTTTCCCGGATCCAAATAACATAAAATGTAATAAACAAGAAACTATTATAATAAATATTTCAGGTCCGCTGGGCCTCATCCAGATAAAAGTAGAAATCTCAAATACCCATTCATCTCATGTTTGAGCAAGTTTTTTCTGTTTACTTTTAACAAGCCTGGAGTCACATAACCCTCCAGCACTAGCCTCTTCGTCCTGTGTGTATTCATTGTCACCTGCCTTCTACCAAACCAGAACAAAGGGTGGCCATCAATAACTTATGTCATTGAGGCTTTAGCCACAGCTGCAAGCCATGGTCCTTGCCTGACCCCATAGAAAAGGTTCATTGATGGCCGGCCTTGGTCAGCCTGAAACCTGCTCAGCAGAGCTCTCTGTGGTCTCAGTCATTAGGCTTCAGGCTCCAAAGCTGCTTGGGTCAGGGTCAAGAATTTGATACACAAGTTATTGCTCTCACCAGCATGGTTCTCTGACTTGACAGGAAGTCATCTTATAGATAAAGAACTATGACATCAACTCTTTAATGTGGTGATTGTTAGACATCATTCTTACTGCTTCTGTATGCATAAGAATGTCTCAGCTCTGGTCCTTCGAGTACTTAGAGGATTTGATACCTATCCCAGTCTGATATCAAATCTTACAAAAAAATGCTCCAATGATGTCCTTTCTAAACTGGTCTTTTTTGCTTACAGTCCCTGATTGTCTTTTATTGACTTGGCCATACTACCCTATTTCTCTTCCCAGATCCTTTATTGAAGTCACTATAGATAATTTTCCTTATGGTGTTTTTAAAATATCAAAGAGAGAGATGTTAACCATTCTTGTGATGTGTTGGGCTGTAATATATCCATTGGTACACTAGTGTTTGGCTTACACCCAGCCCACATTGTAGGAAATACCATGATAACAATTTTGCAGGTGAGAAAAAAAATGAAGAAAATTAAGAAAGTTAACCGTTTGCCAGTGATGCGGTTAGCTGAGCTTCCGGTCTCAGTTTCTTTCTGTGTCAGGAAGTACCTCCCAAGTCTGTTTTTGGAAGGATGATGATGGATTGCTACCAAACCACCTAGGAGCTTGAAAAAAAAAAGAGAAGCTTCCTGCTTTCTGGAGAATCAGGTTCTTCATGTTGAAGTCCAAAGTGTCAGGATCTAGAATGCCAAGGATATTAAAGCCTTGGATGTCAGGACCTAGGATGTCTATATGTCTATATCTGTCCCTCCCCCTTCCACCTGATACCTTCTGTCACCATGCTATTTATTTATTTATTTATTTATTTATTTATTTATTCACTGTACATCCCCAAACCAGTCCCGCCCTCCTCTCAGTATCCCCTCATGCAAGTCCTCCCCTCAATCCACCTTCTCCTTCTCTTTTGAGAAGGGGAAGCTGCCTTCTGAGTGTCATCCCTCCACATCTGTCCCCCTTGCACATCAAGTCACTGTGTGACTAGGCACATTCTCTCACACTAAAGCCAGCCGAAGTGGTCCATTTAGCAGCAGAGATCCACAGGCAGGCAGGCAAGAGACTCAGGACAGCCACCATTTCAGTTGTTGGTAGACCCACAGAAGCCCCAGCTGTTCATCTGATACATACATGCAGGAAGTCTAGATCCATCCCTTGCTTGCTCTTTAGGTGGTGATTCAGTCTCCGTGAGCCCCCAAGGATCCAGGTTAGTAGCTGACTCTGTTGGTCTTCCTGTGGAGTCTCTGTCCTCTTCAGGTCCTGCAATCCTTCTCCCAACTCTTCTGTAATCCTCCCCGAGCTCTGTCTACTCTTTGAGTGTGAATCTCTGCATCTCTTTCCTTTGGCTGCTGGGTGGAACCTCTCAGAGGGCAGTTATGCTAAGTTCCTGTCTATAATTAATAGTGTCAGGGAATAGTTCTTGCCTGTGGAATGGGTCTCAATTTGGGGCAGTCATCGATTGGCCACTCCCTTAATCTCTGCTCTATCATCATCCCTGTATATCTCATAGATAGGGTCTACATTTTGGGCCAAAGGTTTTGTGGGTGGGTTGAAGTCTTTATATCTTCCCTGGGAGTCCTGTCTGGCTACAGAAAGTGGCCTCTTCAGGATCCATATCTCATACTGCTAGGAGTCTCAGCTAGAGTCTCCCCCAGAGACACTCTGGGGCTACTCCGCTATCCAGGGTCTCTGGCATGTCCTAGAGATCCCCTTCGAAAATTTCCCTTTCTCAGCCTGCTCTCCCTACATATGATCTTCCCATCTCCCAGCACCACTCCCCTCCCCATCTTCTCTTCCACACAGTTCTCTCCTTCCATGGACTTCTGATATCTTTGTTGTTGTTATTCTCCATCTGAGAAATATTTCAACCGTCTTCCCTTGAGTCCATGTTATTTGACTTCTTTGGGTCTGTCATTTATAGAGTGGTTGTCCTGTACTTTATGATTGATATCCACTTATAAATGAGTATACACATGCATGTCCTTCTGAGTCTGGGTTAACTCACTCAGGATGATATTTTCTAGTCCCATCCATTTGTCTGCAAAATTCATGATGTCCTTATTTTTAACGACTAAGGAGTATTCCATTGTGTAAATAAACCACATTTTCTTTATCCATTCTCCAGTTGAGGGACATCTACGTTGTTTCCAGTTCTGACTATTACAAATAAAGCTTCTATAAACATAGGTAAGCAAGTGTCCTTGTAGGATGGGGGAGCACCTTTTGGGTATATGCCCAGGAGTACTATAGCTTGATCTTGAAGTAGAACAACTCCCAAGTTTCTGAGAAACCACCAAATTGATTTCCAGCGTGGTTGTACACGTTTGCACTCCCCCAAGCAGTGGACGAGTGTTCCCCTTGCTCTACATCCTCACTATCATGTTTTAGCCCTTGAGATTTTTATCTTGGCCATTCTGATGAGAGCAATGTGGAATCTCAGAATCACTTTGGTTTGCGTTTCCCTGATGATTAAGGATGTTGAATATTTCTTTACTATTTCTCCAACATTTAAGACTCTTCCGTTGAGAATTCTGTTTAGCTCTATACTCCATTTTTTAATTGGGTTATTTGGATTATTGATGTCTAATTTCTTGAGTTCTTTATATATTTTGAATATCAACCCCCTGTTAGATGTAGAGTTAGTAAAGATCATTTCTCAATCTTTACGTCAGCATTTTGTCTCCTGACAGAGGACCTGGCTCAGAGCTAGAAAATGGGGCTCCAGGGACAGCACACAACTCACCTCTGCAGTCTGGGTCTTGGGCGACCCGGCTAGGAAGCCATACTAGTTTTTTATAACAGAACCAAAAACAGATCATTTTCCCATACATGCTATCAAACAAGATGTGCAAAAGAAGGTCTGTAAGACTATAATAATCTCTTTGCATCTGCCTCCATTTGCAGAGAGTCATTTGTTATGACACATGTGACATTCTACAGTCCAGTCCAGGGCTCTGAAGATCATGGGCAGAATGAAAGAGTGAATTTGAGTGGATGATACAAAACAGGCACTGAGATAAGAACAGTGTCTGACCTACAGGCTGCTCACAGCATTTCGAGATCAGCAGCAAGACCATAAGTTATGCCAAGCTTAAATGCATTTTGAAATACTGCCTCTGCCACTGTGGAAGTCTGCAGCCTATGCTTTCCTTCACCTCATTCATTCCCTGTCATTAAATTCCAGTCTTGATGAACTTTCCAAATACCATGGTCTGAGGTCATGTTACTACAAGAGCATTCTATTTTAATTGGTCACACCATTTCTCATCTATATCACTCACAGACATCACGTGAATCTTATCTAGGGAATAATCTAAAGGAACTACATGCAAGTTTTGATTACCCCTTAACTTTTAATAAATGAGAATGTGGAAGGAGGACCAGAATAGTTATCTGCCTTGTAAAGTCAGAAGAAGAAGATGAAATAATTGAATCTGGCTCTGAGGTGTTTAAAACGAAGTGTAGAGGGGAAATAAAAACATTGCCTGTATATATTAAAAAAAAAAATCTTGATCCAACATCACGAGCATGCCTTGTGAGGTCAGAATTCCTCCAAGAACAAATAACAAATATTTCAGAGGGACATTAATAGTCTTATATTTGTTAATTACCATTGAGAATATAAAAGTTCCAAAAAGATCTAGAGTTCTTTCTGTGCCTAAGACTGGGATGGACCTGTCTGTTCTCTTTACAGGAGGAACTTCACTTTCTCAAAGGCTGTGGTTTACTTTATGAAGCTCTTTGACATGACTCGGCAGACTTCATGGTCCTCTGTAGTTCCACACTATAGTATATGTATGTTCTATCTAAAAGTGCCTCTTGTCACAACTTCACATTTCTTATCTCAAAGAGGATAGAAACCAGAGGTCCCAGAAAATGTTTAAGAATAGAACAAATCTCACTTGATCAGACTTCAGGAATGTGAAATTCTAGGAGATAGAAGAAATGTCTGCTATGGTCAGCAATTGCTCAGAGGTCTCATTTCTGTATTCAGTGTCTCATTCTCTCTTAATCTATTAAAGTCCAGTTATGATTGTGATCATTTTTCTTTGAGGAGCAAGGGAAAGTTGGGTGCACAAAAATCTTTTTGTTTCTCAAAGCCCACATTGCCTGATTCAAAGATGCTTAAGATTAGAAAACTAAATATAGCCTTGGTGACTTTGGTAACTTCAGAGAATATTGCTTGTTTGTTTTGTTGTTGTTGTTTTTGTTTTTTTAACGGAACAAGAAAGGCATTTACCCTCCTTGAAAGCAAAAATAAAATAAATGCCAGTATGAAAGATTACTGGGAAAGACATGAACATTTACTGTGGCATAAGAAAGCAAAATTTTAAACGATATCAGACAATGATACTGGATATAGTACCTATGAATTTAAATACACATATATAATATTTTAGTATGCTAAAGTGTGTGTATTTTGTTTTAATATAGTAAAATACATCAAATTAGAATTTAAAGAATCAATGTACTCAGGAGGCAGGCTTGTAAACCTGTGAAAGGATGAAGGAGATGCTCTCAGTAGCCATATGTCACCTTTATATTCTTCACAGAGTATTGATGTTATGCATGGTTTCTGCATAAAAGTCTGGAGTTATATAAATAATATTACCCTAAGTCCTTCCTCAGAGCACTTTATATAAGTCTATTATTGTTGTGCTTGCTGGGACCATGGCTGTGTCAAGTAGAGAGACTGTATTGTTGACAATCAGATAATGTAAATTACATTTGCTCTGAAGTAGTGCTGGCCATTGCTTTTGAAGCTACTCAAGGTCAAACTTACAGGATGGGGAACATACGCACATTGGCTCAAGCACTGGAAAAAAATGTCTATTTAAAAATCTCAGTTCCTTGAACCTATCAAGAAGACTAATGCTAATGGGAAACCCCCTTCCTCTGAAGTCCATAAATCTGCCTGCTTTGGGAAGTAGGGCAGCATTTTCTCACCTAGTGACCTGAGCTAGGAAGAAAGGGTTTGCCATAAGACAAGAAAATGGCATTGTTGGCATCAATCATCACTTAGAAACCAACACAACAGGGGCTGGAGAAATGGTTCAGTGGCTAAGAAACCAATACAACACCTCCTTTCTTTTGTGGTATGCTTCACAATGGTACATAGGAAGCATCTTTATTTCTCTTGTGATCTTAGTTAATAGTTTAATTATAAGTATGTTGGTTATACAGCACTTGGTATAAGAGAGAATCCATATCAAGTTCTGATAAACCTCAATGGGTCCATCAAATCCAGTGTCACTGGATAGGTATTACTGCCAATTAGCAATATTATCTGAGACAAAGGTTCATGAATTAGCCAGAGGCATGCTGTGTAATGTTGTCTTCTGGAAATGGCATCACCATTACATCCATGGACTTCAAGCAGATGAGGCTATCTGCACAATATTGTTAAGTAAGGCCCTTCAATATCCCATCATTGATGGTGGGGGGGAACCTTGAGACCCCACTTTTCACTGAGATGCTATTGGCCATTAATGCTTGCTGGATTATGGGAAGTCATTTTTCTCATTGATGTCATCGATAGGCTTTCCATACTCCAGAAAACCAAGCCTACAGAATTACTTCTTCCAGAAATTTGAGTCACAAGAAGAGTATGACAAGAACATAAAATTATGAAGCACTACTTTCCCCTACTGTGCTGATATAAGGGCATAGTCACAAGGCTCTAATCTGCAAGAGCTTCTTTGTGATAAATTTTCTGGGATCCCACTTTTTCCCATCATATTCCTTGTCTAGTTTCTACACTTCTAATAGCTAATAATGAATTTATATTGTTATAATTTAATAACAGTTAATTTATATTACTTATTACTCAAGAACTGGCATCAAGGGAATACAAATGAATGATGTGAATCAAAGATGACAAAACTTACAGACCAATTCTAGAACATTTTCACTTAATATTTGCACTGTTACAAGATAACTGGATAGCTAAGTTGAAAAATTCAGTATGAGAAAGTTCTTTGTATATAGAAATATATGGGCTGGCTAGGAAATAGAAAGAAATAACACAACTCCCAAAAATATTGGAAACAAGAAGTGCTTAAAGATCAAAACCGTTGGGACATCTTGTGGTTTGTGTATGTTGAGCCCAGGGAGTAGCACTATTAAAAGGTGTGGCATTGTTGGAGTAGGTGTGTCACAGTGGGTGTGGACTTTAAGACCCTCATCCTAGCTGCCTGGAAGCCAGTATTCCCCTAGCAGCCTTCAGATGAAGATGTAGAACTCTCAGCTCCTCCTGCACCATGCCTGCTAGGATGCTGCCATATTCCGGCCTTGATGATAATGGACTGAACCTCTGAACTTGTAAGCCAGCCCCCATTAAATAAATGCTGTCCTTATAAGAATTGCCTTGGTCATGGTTTCTGTTCACATCAGTAAATCCCTAAGACAGGACATCTCCTCAAAGCACTCTTATTGATGTGTTCCCAGCTCACTACTTTATGTCCTTTCTATGCTCTACTCAGGAGCACAGAAGGGAGACCAGTACAGAAGCATTTTATGGTGAGCCAGGAAAGAAAGAGATGATTTATTCTGGGAAGAGATTGATCTAGAGATAAGAAAATATCTTCTGGTAATAGAATATTTTTGTGGGAAAAAGAATAAAGAGACTCTCCATTTGTTGACTTGTTATTTGGGCAACATGATTTTATTGCAATGTTTCAGATGCTAGAATTACAGGCTAAATAAAATGAAGCTGAAACTCTTAGAACTTGGATTCTGCAATAACTACTTGATAGATATAAGTACATAAAATTTTTAGGTGATAAGCACTGTGGAAGTAGGTTGGGTGGTCAAGAAGACCTCTCTTAGGATAACAAGTCATGTGTAGAAATGTGCAAGAAAGACAAGATTCCATCAGGATATAACCTGAATAAAGAGCATGTGGTCAGGAAACAGAAACTGCAAAGGCTTTTACCCAGGGTATCTAGGACTGATTAGAGAATAGTGTGCAAGAAAGAAAGTTGGGAACTTGGTATGAGGGCAACACCAGTATAGGACTCCAGTGTGGGGGGGCTAAGATGCACTGATATGTTTAAACTGATGGAATAACATAATGAAATACATTGGTTTTTTTTTTTCCATTAGAATATATTCTTTGTATATAGTGATGACTTTTCTAAAGACATTTTTATTCAAGTCTTTTTGAAGCATCATATTTTTTGTGCATTTCATAGACAACAGGTGAAGGCAGGCAAAGATGAATATATGAACTCTAACCAAGAGATTATTGCAATGGTCCAGGCATGAGAATGAAGCTGGCTTATATGACAGTTCAAGACATTGATGAAAATTTATGAAACTTGGTGTAACTGTTACTGATCTTGTTGCTTTGTTAAAAATACCCTGAAAGGGGCACCTTCAGGGGGAAAGCGGTTTATTTTGGCTCATTGTTGCTAGGTGCTGTCTGTCTATCATGGAGGGGAAGTAACATCAGTGGGAGCATAAGGCCGCTAGTCACATTTCATCTGCAGTCAGGAAGCAGAGGGTGATCAGTGTTGATGCTCAGCTTGCTTTTTCCTGTCTATGCAGTCCAGGACCCAAATCCAAGAATGGTGCTTCCTAGTTTTAAAGTAGGTCTCCACGTTTCAATTAACCTAATCAAGATAATACTTCACAGACGTGGCCAGAGGTTTATCTCCTTAATAGTTAGATCCTGTCAAGTTGATAATCAATATTAATTATCACATTTGGTATAAAATTTGCATGTAGATCTACTGTTATTGGTGGACAGATGGCAGAAGAAGAAAACACAGTAAGTCTCACATTTCTAATCTGAATTACTAGCCAAATGATGCTATTTGTCACTGAACAGTCCCATAGAGTTGGGACCACATGTAAATAAAGTCTCAGCAGCCATGCCTGGCATGGACAGAGTACATAGTCTCTCAGGATGAAGAGCTATACATACAGAAGGTGTGTCATGCGGAAGCTGACTGATGGTTGATGGAAGAGACTGAAATGTCACCAAGTCATGGAATTGAGTGATCTGAAACAATCCTTGTAAGGGTGAAATTCTACCAAAGATGTAGTTTACAGAATCGATAAGTAACTCATCATCTATTATTATAGCATATCTCTGTAAAAGGGAATAAGAATACAGCTCAGTTATGTTCTTCCTGTTCCAATCAAGGGCCAGCTGCAGAGAACAATGGTTGATACATCTGTCTCACAACACACTGCTTATTACTTAGACATAAGACAATTCCTTTTTCAAATCCGAGCATCCTGGAGAAACCACAGCGTATGGTTTGTTCTTTTCCTTTGCTGTCCTCAGTGCAAAGCTAGAAAATCCTGTGCATCTGGGTAGTCTGCTTCTGCTAAGGTAGTGGACTATAAAAAGCAGTAGCCAGATTCTGATTATGCTTCAGTCCTTATGTCAGCAAGCCTTAGAACTGGAGATTATATAGAACCTCCCAGACAAATGAAAGGGAAGAAATAAGAAACAGGCCTACTGACTCCCCCACCCCACCCCCCTTTTTTTTTCAAGAGACATGTTTTTTTATAAATTTAATGAATAGTATCTATAGTTCTGCAGGACACATTTAAAGATGATTCCACTTGCCTGGGAACAGGGTAGGGTGTCCAATCCCGTGGATTTGGTCAGTTTTTCCAAGTTCACATTTCTTTCTCTAGACATCTGTGTGTACCCTTCCCCTTAGGACAAACAACACAGTAATCTGTGCTCTCAGCCCCACCTCATCTATTTCATAATTCTGTACAGAAGAAATCAAGGGGCACGTATAGGTCATGATTGGGTGTGATTTCTGACTATTACAGTCCCCAGTTCTCTCTTCTTGCTTTTGGCTAGCCCACGAGCCTGTATTCATTTCTCCTTGACTCTCCTTGGGAGCTTCACTCTTCACCCAGTCTCCTCGTCTCCTTTGCAGCCCATTCATATTGTGTTCAGAACTTTTGAGTCTCTAATCATGACTAGCTCTGCACTGCGGCTTATAACCACAAAGCCACTTCTCTTCCTTCTCCACAGCCTCCCCTGTTGTGGTGGTTGCTGAAGAAGCGATTCCGGCTTGAATGTGTGAGCATGTGACACTCAAGTATGGTACTCCGAGCTGCTTTTCTGAAGATAAGGCTAAGTCAGCATGCATGTCCAGTGTCAACAGCCCTTGATGTAGCAGGGTGTCTACAGGAATTCTAGATCTGCAAAGTAAAGTCTAGCTGTGAAGTAGGGAGGTGAGAGAGCTCACCTGTTAGGCATATGATTGTATGGACAGGGACATCGGACTCTGATTCTGGATCCCTGTCCATACAATCATATGTAACACTGTGCACCCTGGGAGACGTCTGTCTGGTCACAATTGCAGATCCCTAACGCCCAGCTGCTCCCACATCTACTTATTGTTTCATGCCTAAGTGAATACAGTATGCCAGCTTCTCTTCTTTGGAGGTATGTATTAGCAATGATTACCTTGTAGGGGAAGCTAATCAGTGCATATGTTAGATTTTCCTAATGCCACTTTCATAATTCCTAAGACAAGCTTGCGTCTTCATTTGTCCTCTAAATATCATCCTCAAGAGCCTCCAAAGTTGCACTTTCTATATTCAATTTTAAAAACATTCAAGACAACAATGGAAATTAACAATTTAAAACCGTGCCTGGAATAGATGACACAGTGCTACCAAGCCAATGAAAATTTAATAAAGAAAATGGGACAAACTTCTTCCCCAGCTACTGTGACTTGGCTCCCTTTGAAGAAGTTTTATTTACATTTTAAATGAGAGTATTTTTTTTTCTTACTCTTTCTGGTTTAATCCCAAGCTTCCAAAAATGCTAAATATTGTAAACCAGATGAATTGAAATTAGACCACATTATATGGTCAAAAGAAAAAAAAAAAGAAGAATTCAAGAAAAGTTTGAGAAATGGCAGAGTTATTAACAGTATTAAGAAATACACTACTAAAGCAGAAGAGCAGGTCATTGTCTATGTTTCCCCAGAGGTCTTCCCGTGCTGATTGTGGTTCAGTGACTGGAGACTCTCCAGACAAGGACTGAGGAAAGGGACAGTATCACCAGGCATGATCCAGTTCTCCATCTCTGGCCCACTGGTTAGGTTCTTCATTACAGATAACAAAATCCTTTCTGGTTAGATGATTCAGAGAAGACATTTATTGGAAGGATATTTGATAACTCAAATAATTATAGAGGACAGAGACACCACTCAGTCAGGACCCAGAAGTCACAGCAAAGGCAAGCTTAATGGCAGGGTGGGGGTTGGGGAATTGAAGGGGGGCACGAGAGGGTTATTACCTGAGAAACCCACCCTGTCATCACTGCTACCATCAAAGGCACCCCCATTGGTGGGTGCCTCAAAGCATCTGGCTTGTCAATACTGTGCCAAGTCATCACTGTCTTTGAGTAGCTCATAAGACCCTGCCACAGTGTCAGGAAACAAGAGCATGGCTCACATTTTAGTCTTTGTCTTTCTCTTATTCTTGGATCCTTTGTGTTCTGCCAGCAAGGTGTCAGAGTTCCCTCAGATCACTAGGGTGTCAGAAAAAAAAAGGCAAACGTTGATCCACACAGGCTTATACAAAGAGGAGTTTTGGACTGCTCTATGCATGTTCAGGCACATGAGACTTGAGATTTGATAAATGTGAGCAAATGGTCTTGCAGCTAAAACAATAACTAGAAAGTCATGATCAGGGTTGGGGGCACATCATAGGGCAAGGACCAAAGACAACTACGCCTTGATATGGACACTATTTGTACTACTCTCAGGTATTTTGGAGTAGATTTTGATTTTTTTACATTTGTGTGTATGGGGGTGGGGGAGGGAAGGAGGGAGAGTGTGAGAAAGAAGCATGTAGGTGCACACAAAGGCCAGTAGAAGGCATCAGATCCCCTGAATCTGGAGTTACAGACAGTTGAGATTGGCCCAACCTGAGTGCTGAGAATTTAACTCAGGTCCTTTAGAAGAGCAGGAATTACTCAATACTGAGCCATCTCTCCAGCTCTAATCTTGGTGATTCCAAGAGTAAAACCACACCATTGTCTTCTAAAATACTGCTATCAGCACAGCACCTTTCAGCGCAACACCTTCTGGGGCACTGTCTCCTACCTGTGTGGCGTGGCACAGGACTGATGTTTTAGGGAGTTGTGGGTAAATGTCAAGTAGGTCTTTATTTTTATGGCATTCAGACCTAGATCTATATAATAGGAAACAGCATTGAGTCTGTTTAAATCCTATATGCACACTCCACATCACTAAACCTTCCTAAGCAACCGGATGAAGTGTCTGTTCTGATTTCCCACACTCTGATGAAAGAAACCAAGGCCCAAAGAGGTTAGCATGTCCAAGCTCATGGGTAGTGAGGGAGGGAACTGGAACACCCACATGGGAAGGCCACCTACAGAACCCTTGACATCGGATATGTCGTAGAGGTGAGCGGCTGTGTGGAGGTGATGAGCAAAGGCTATAATTTATTTTTTATTCTTTTTAATAAATATGAATCTTTTCTCCTGACTGCCGGCCAGTGAGAGTGGCAGCAGTTAGTGCTGATCACAGTATTGAAAGCCATACTAATTACTGCTGCAAGCTACACATTTACAGTC
Source organism: Mastomys natalensis (assembly GCA_021653895.1). Lineage (NCBI taxonomy): Eukaryota > Metazoa > Chordata > Mammalia > Rodentia > Muridae > Mastomys > Mastomys natalensis. The sequence continues at coordinate 51,861 of JAJTUV010000103.1, forward strand.
AGTCTTAATCATGAGGCCAAGGCTCTCATCAATTTCATTTCCCAGAGCAGAAACTGAAGCTAAGAAATGAAGCTGCAAGCTCAAAGTAACACCAAATAAGTGACAGTAAGTGACAGAGTCAGGATAAGAGTTGTGGTTAACAGTCTTCAGAGTATGGGCTTTTGCCTACGTGACATCTATTACCTTGTTAGCTGAGTGTCTTGGAGATTAGAGGTATAACTATGACTACATTGTACAGATAAGTAATGCGGATTGTCCTGGGTCAGCAATTAGCAAAATTTCCCCTAAAAGACTGACAAGTAAAGACATCTTAGCTAGTGGAACCCTAAGTTTCTGTCCTAACCAAATAACTCTGCTACTACAGCACAAAATTAGTTACGAAATAAAGCACGAATGAATGGGCTGGCTATCTACAGTTAAACCTCATGTGTAGCCACTGGAATATGCATTTCATTTAATTTTCACATGTGGCGGATTATAGCTCCTCTTTTGACTTCCTTCTAACCATTTAAATATGTAAACGTCTATTATTAACTTAGGCCATACAAACACAGGAGACAGTTAAGACTGCCCACAGGTCATAGTCTGTCTACTCTTGGCCCAGGTCACACAGTTGAATGTGCCTGAATCCAAGCTAACATGTTAGTTTTCTTTGTCCTTCATTATATTAAGCTTGCAGAGGAAGGGAAAGAAGAAATGTCCCTTCGTCTAGGGATGTGTGAGAGGCTACACAAAGACAATCCTTGCTGGCCTGCAACGTCTCTAGGATTAGCTGTGTAGTCACAGGAGTGGGGTGGATGGAAAAGAAAATGTGGTGGGTAAAGAGAAAAAGCCACGGGCTATATCAATCCAGACAAGAGGACTATAAATTTCTATGTAGCTAGAGCAGATCGTTGAAAACAAGATGTCAGATCTTGAAGTAAGTAAATCTTTGGACCATGTTTTATAAAACACATTCTAAATCACAGGAGTACTGAAAGTTGTTCTCAGAGTCATGATGAAATGGTGAGATTTAAACCATAACTTGCCTTCCCCCTTTGACTCTAAAGAAAATCAAACTGTAAAGGCATGGCTTGCCCCAAGAGAGCTCTTTGCCCATTCAGCCATGTCTTCTGAGGGGGATGGCTTATTGAAAAATAGAAACTACTTGTGGTTGTAAAACCAGTGGACCTCTTTCCTTGATTTAACCTCTGGCCCTTGAAAATGTGCTTTTTTATGGCTTGCTCGTGACCTAAGCAAGCCCTTACCCAGCTCTTCTTATGCATGAGCTGGATATAGAAGCACTTCAAAGAGAAGGCAGAGTCCTGCAGAAAAATACAGGGTGGCAGTGTAGCTCAAATCTAATACAGCGTCGTGGCAGTGTACTCTACTAGCTATGCAGTCCTTTGTGAGACAGGGGGCCCTTGCTGTGTGCTGTGCCTGGCTTCTTCTCCCCTGGATCTCTTTGTCATGTTTGTGCACGAAAAGTCTCCTCTTGTGCCCAGAACTCAGCACCTATCATTGTTAGTCACAGCCCCTGGGCTAGGTGGGAAGGTTCTGCCTATGTGTCAAACAACAGAAGTATCTGGGTATGAGTGCATTTCAGTTTAGGGAGCAAGACTCAGTTAGCAGTCAATGTGTCTGAGGCTATAAACACTCCCTGGTCCCTCACAGAGGCCACTGGAGGTGTGAGGCACAATGTATTCAGCACTACTCTTTAAAATCCTTCAGGGTTCAGCAGGAAGGTGTGGGTTGTGCCGTGGTAACCTTAGTTGGTCTCCAGTTTCACTCCCTCACTGACTTTTTTCTTTTGGACAAGTCCCTATAAATTGTTTTCCTCAAAGATTTTGTTTCTGGAGAATCAGTCAACACCACAGATCTTCAAGTATTTTAGTTACACCTTCAGATACATGATATATCCTAATTAGAATCTATTATTTTGCACAGCACAAAATTGTTTGTCAGATGTTCCTATGTCACCTCTGTATATTCTTCTAACTAAGCTTCATGACACAGGTGAGAGAACAGGCTCAGACAGAACCAAGACCTGCTTAGGTCACTTGGACAGGAATTGTCAGAGCTAAAAGGCCTCTGGGAGTGGCCCTGGGGTAACCAGTCACCAGATTGCTGCTGAAACTATGATTGTTATTGCAAATTACAGTTTAACAGAACATTTTAGAGTGTGTGTGTCTGCCTGCGCACATGCATAAGGCCAAAAAAAAAAGAGAGAGAAAAGAAATACTATATGTTGATAGCATCATTTCATCCACAAATATATATTAAGGTACAGGTATTTCCAAGATTGTCCAAGGAAAATAAAGCCGTGTGTGAACTATAGAAGTTGTATTGTTTTTAAGTAAAAGTGGCTGAAATTTATTTTCATAATAATTTTTCAGCGTAATACATTTTAAAATAGGACTTTTGATAAGCAATCAATAGAATTCAGAGGAAGGGATACCTTCCTTTTTATCCTGAATCTTCAAAATGCCGCATGCTATATATTTCATACATCAATTTCAGTTATTTAGCGTATTGCAAATGCTTAATTAGCCATGTGTTTGTTGACTACTATTTAGGGAAGCCTACTTTAGATAATATGGAAATATTATAGTGGCTGAAACTATAGTGTCACAGTAGTTCTTGAGACAGAATTTTCATGCTCTCATCTCCATAAATGAAAATAAAACCACAATCACTTGTAGCGTAATAAAATAACCAAGAAAATATAAAATTGGCTATATGGACTGTGAACACAGAAAGTCATTTTATTCTCTCTTTAGTGGTAGAAAAGTTTTCATTTCTTCCCCTGTCAAGATACACAATAAATAATAAGCCAATAAATAAGAATGGAGGCTTTTGTATGACCTGGCTGAAGTTCAGCCTTATATCCTCCTTCTTCACCTCATTCAAGTCTCCCTTCCAAAGTCACTTCCTCAGCGAGGTCACCACCTCACATTTAAACTCCCTAAGTGATGGGGGACACAGACGTCTGCTGCATCTTTGTGGTTACAGTCATATGGTTTCTTCTTGCTAACTGAATACTTGGAGACTCCATCAATATGCAAGTCTCTTCTTCCTTTCGGGCAAAGTCTCTCAGGGGCTGCATGTCACCCACACCTCAATCACTTGCAGGAGTTCAGTTCTCCATCTCTTCCTCCCTCCTCCCTTTCCCCACCAGACTCAAAATCTGTAGAATTTAACACCAGGACTTCTAACTCTGAAGACTGTAGAAGATGAAGCTGCCTTTTGTTATTGGCATTCTGGGTCATTTGAGGTTGTGGCCTTCCACTCAATATTTTGTTCCTCTGCTGTGGTCTTCCCAAAATTTCCCAACTCCCACCTCATGCCTTTAATCTTAGCTGTCAGGAGGTTGAAGGCTTGAGGATCACAAGTTCAAGGTCGTCCTCAGCTAAGCAATGAGTTTAAGGCTGAATTGGGCTACACAAGCCCCTGAACACTTCCTCGGTTGCCCCACCAACTCTCAAAACCAAACCAAACAAACAGTTAAAGGCAGTGCAGTATATTGTGGGCTAAAGTAGTGCTAAAATAATATGTCCTTTCTCTCTCTATCATCTCTTATACTTCCCTACCTAATCTGTAATTTTCATGTCATGGGGACACATCTTTATTTTTTGTGATCACAAAGTTAGAATACTTCAGTGGGAAACCCCTCACGAGGAGCAATTTTTACCACAGGAGGAAACAGCTAGGTGGCATTTCCAAGGAGATAGGCTTGTACACATCACCAGGGTTTGGAGGTCAGCACATGAAGCTAGTAAGATTACATGTAACAAAACCCAGGATTTAAAAAGCAATATCAAAGATCAAATACCAGAATGAGTCATTAACATGGTCACAACGTAGACTTTGGTGCATGCGCTAACATCTGCAGGCATTTGACAAAGGGTCTGTGTACATGCCACATGTGTTACTATTTTGTCTACAGAAATTGCCTTGGATTTCCACGGGGCTTCCTGCATGCCGAAGTCATTCAGTTCTATTATCAGGTGCTCACCATGTGCTCCCATGGTGGTTGGTGGAGTGGTGAGACAGAGAGCAAATTCTGATGCTGTGACGAAATATGAACAAAACAACTTGAGGAAACCATGTGCTATTTTGTCTTCTGGTTGGAAGGGACACAGTCCATCATGGTGGAGAAGGCACGGCAGAAGGAATGAAAGGTGTCTGCTCAGATTTCATCCACAATCAGGAAGCAGAGGGAAATGAATGATGCTGTTCATCAACCTTTCTTACCCCTTTTACTCCTTTTCTTCCCTCTGGGCTCCCAGTTTGTGTTTAGGGTACGTCTTCCTACCTCATTTAAACCTCATTGGAAATACCTCCAAAAAGTATACCTCCTAGATGACTGCAAATCCAGTCAAGCTGGGAAGATTACCCATCCTACCTGCCGCGGTCATCTGAAATCCAGGTGGCAAAGTCTCCTGGGGACTGGAGGACAACAGAACATAAATGTATTTGTTCCATGCTCAGTGTACCTCAAAGATGTCTGTGACCTATCTCAGGGCTCTAGGGAAGTCAGAGCGAATGAATCACACAGATCTAGCTAACATAGTGACATCACGTGCCAACAATGTACAAAGTGCTGTGTTATCCAACCCACATGGCACCTCAGGGCAAAGATTATTAATTTCATTGAAAATACGAGGAAACTGAGGTTTGAAGAAATGTAACTTTTTATAGCTGTTCCAATATCTTTAAACTGCTTAAAATAAGTCTTAAAAACCAGTTCTCATTTCTGAATACATGTTCTTGGTTTGTTGATAAACGATCTCTTGTGGCCATTTAAAATGCACAGACACAAACACACTTAAGACCCCTATTAAGCGAAGGTATGGAAGATCCCTCTGCTCATAAATAGATGTGGAGAAAGGGAGGAAGACCAAAGAAAAATCAGACTGACCAACTGGAATGTAAGTGACCTGAGAAAAGTGGGCCGCACATGCCTGTCCATCTGGACTTGTGCTGAGGAGGCATGGAGAGCTATCTTAATGGTTAACCTCTACCCTCAGGTGGTCGGAGAGGCTGCAGAACACAGAGGGTACCTATCTGTCTCCATGTGAATTTAAAATGTGGTCATAGAAATTATTTTTAACTTCACTTAGAGGAGAATATTACAGGGTCAATAAATCACTGCACATACCATTTAGCCTGCAAAATACAGGGTTAAGAAGCAAATGACTTTGAAATCAAAGGCAGAGTATAAATCCATATGTTTCTCTGAAATTTAGAAATTTACTAACTTCTGCAGATGTTTGGTCTCTATGGAGGAAGTCAGGTCCCTTGGCTTATGAGAAGTCTGGGAGGAAACCCCTTTTCTCCCTGTTGCTTCCCCAATTCACAGCTCAGCAACATAAGTCCCCCCTTCTCTTACTGTCTGGACCACAAGTGAGTTCTGAGTTTTTTTTTTCTCTGTAAATTACAAATCTCTGCTTGCTTTTCAAATGTTCAGTGTCACTGTAGCCAGCTAGTCACCAAACTCTGCCTGAATGCCCTGACATTCTGTAAACAGTGAATGGTTTGTCCATGATCACCCCGTTCAAGGCAGTTGGCAGGGTTGTTTGTCTGGTGGAAGCATCAGCAGGGACTTCCTGATGAGGTGACATTGGTGCTGACACAGTAGATGATAACTAAGTGAAGAGGGACCAAGAACAACCTACATTATGAGTAAGTGAAAGCTGGGGAGATGGCACAGCAGTAAAGTGCTTGTCACACAAGCATAAGGAGCTAAGTGTGATGTCCACGTGAATACATCTATAATTCAGTCCTGGTCTGGTGGTGTGCATTTGTAATCTAGTGCTGGGAAGGCTAAGACAGAAAGACATCAAGTACTCACTGAATAGACAGTCTGGGCTACTCAGCAACTCCAGGCCAATCAGAGAGCCTGTCCTAAAAAAAAACCAGAAAAATAGAATGTACAGCGCTTGAAAACCAACACCCAAGATTGTCCTCTGGCCTCTGCAAACATGTGCATATGTGTGCATAAACACACACACACACATACACACATACACACATTCACACACTCACACCAGTGAACAAGTGTGAGTCCTTGGCACAGCTTTTGCAGGTATGCAGAGAAAGACATCTTGCATGGCTGGTTAAATTCCTATAATATCGAAGTTCTCAAGTGGGATTGATTTTGACCCAAGGGACACTTTGTAGTGTCTAGAGACATTCCAGTTGTCACATCTAGGAGATGAATGCTATTGGCACTGAATGACTAGGCATAAAAGAGGCCACTTATTTACCTACACTGCATGTCCCAACCTCTTGAAACAAGAATGATCGGGTCCCAGACCCAAACTAGGCAAACTTGACATATTCTGCACAGATAGCTGAGTGAAAAAGACTACCTAAGCAAGACAGACTTATTTTCTATGTGTAACCCTCCTTTGTGTAAAGTCACCCTTTAGCCTAAGAGGCCGGTTCCGTAGTGATATGAACCTCTGCCCCTCTTTCTTCATACATATGCCCCTGCCCCACTCACATAGCACCTACAACCAGGACAGGTGTTGGCAGAATTTTCCAGGAAGGACAAGACTGGACATGACTTTGCTGGTCATAGGGATTCCATGGTATCTTCTCAAGTTTAACAGGGTTTTTATAAATGTAGCCATAGGTAGTGAGTGCTACAGTAAAGAGAGAAAACACCCCACTTACATAAACAGACAGTGCCCTGAGTTGGGTCTACAGGCTGATGTCATGACCCTGTCTGGTCAAAAGGTTTTGGTCTGCGTGGGAGATAGTGGAAATACAGAGGCAGCCTGTTTAGTTTTAAGAGATAATACAAGGGTTGCTTACATCCATCACTTCTCTGAGTGTTCTACTGGTCAGAATTCAGGAAAGCTGGGTATGTACTTTGGAACTAGGTATCATATCTAGGGAAAACTCAGATGCTGTCCATATTTTTTTTTAAAAATTATCTTTTTAAGATAAGATCTTGCTATACAGCTTTGCTGTATGGTCCAGGATAGCCTCAAAGTTCAAAGGATCCTAACCCCTCTGCCTCCCAAGTGAGTGCTAGGATTGCAAGTGCTCTCACATCTGGGTTTGCCTTTATCCTTGAGACAGGGAAGGATGGCTATTAAGGGACATTTGTTTAATCATTGTTTAATCACCACAATGTGGACATGTGGAAAGATGTGTGAGAGTCACCAAATGATGCTGGCAACACAGCCGAGTGACATCACATCCAACCCTTTAAGTGACATGTGTCATTTCCATTTTTCTCTTACGATAGCTCTGCAGTTCCTGGTGTCAGGTCCAGTGTTTCATTTTAAGATTTCTACTGCCAAAATATGCAGAGTAAAATGGAATGGCCAGGCTGGGATGTAGCAGGGTGTAGAAACATCCTTGGAAAACACTATCTACTGTTGGTGAAGGAGAGGATAGCTTGAATAAACATGGTGGGAAAGAAATGAAGAGAACAGAGGAGACATTTAAAAGGGAGAATGGTCAGATTAGGTATGCTCCAGATTAAACTTATTTTAGAGACTTGGGAAAAGCAGCTTTAATTACTAATAGTAATTAAACTTTAAACAGAATAATAGAATATGCTTCTGTCACCATTCTGGCCCTGTGTTATAGCCTGCAATATTTTCTCTTCCTCTTTCTGGTCTCCAGCACAAGGAAATATCACCATCCTTCATGAAAAGCCGTCTGCTTCTCTGAAGTGTAGAACCCAGGGCTTACGTGACTCGAGGTGGATGCAGCATTTGCAAACCTGGGTTGTAATGAGGGGGCAACCCAGTGCTCAACAGAAGCAAAGCGAGGAAGTAGCATGTACTTTGAGACTGGCTGGCACCAAGGGAGACAAAAGCCCATGGTGTAATTATGCCAAGTAGAGTATAACATGATGCAATCAGGGACTGTCTCCAATATGCCCTGCAGTACTGTGAAGGGGCTTTGAATAACAGAATGCTCTAGAACAGTGAGTCTGTGTCCTTGGAAGCCTGAAAAAGTTGCCTCAGTCGGCATCTTCTCTTCCTTCAGCCAACAGTGCCCATGGGCATTTATTGAGCATCTTCTGGATGGCAGAAACCATGCTCAGTCTTAGAGACAGAGAAAGACGTGAGCTTTCAACTTTCTTACACAAAGACTTTCTAGTTGCTGTCATTGGAGCCAGTAAACCAAGGCTGGACAAGTGTTTCTTTCATTTGTTTAAAGCCGGGTTTCTAGTTAGGAGGGTGTCCTAACTGGCAGTCTCAGTTATAGGGTTTCTGCAAAGTTCCTTTTGCATTTAATGTGCTGAACACCTTTGGCCTAAAGATTTGCTGTCCAGTCGTGCACTTTCAAGGAATTGCCTGAAAAACCGTTGGCACCATTTTTTCCTAAAGAGAAAACAATGAGTTCTTTGTTGCCTGTCTGCAGTTGTTTACGTGTTGTCAAATTCACTATGGTAACTGGGCTAGTTCTCTAAATAATAAATAACTCCAGGAGGGAGACAGCTCACATGGAGCACAGCTATAGCCACTTCTTACCTTTTGTCCCTAATTTGTGTCTGCTAAAGTTTGTCAACACACTATTTTTGGAGCTAATTGTGGAATGTCTCCATAGCCATTGCCTGTACATACAAGTCTGATCCTCTTCAGTTCTAGGGCTTCAGAGCTTGGGCTGTGTTTGTGGGTGCTCCTTTCCGAAACACAAGCAGTGCTGGTTTCTCTCACACTTCCTTGAGAGCCAGCCATCCATTCGTTCCTAACATGATTTATCTCAGAATGTTCTGGTAGTGTGTTGCTCTGTGTACGTTTCATCGTTTAAATGTTACAATACTCAACCAATTCTCCATTTGCTCTGTGAAGCACAATCAGGAAAACACAATGCCTCCGGGTAGCAGTGAGAAAATTTGAATGAAATGATTAGCCTTCAAGACTCTGTCAGTGGGAATTGGCAGAACAAGCATTTAATGCAGGCTTTCATGATTCACAAGCACACACTATTCCATGACTCTGCTGAGTGTTTTTTTTTCCTATAATTCATGTGTGAGTGCATGATCTGGGATGGCCTGTGCACAAATGGAGGACAACTTTGTGACAACATCAGTTCTTTCTTTATACCTTTACTTAGGCCCTGGAGATCAAACTCAGGCTGTTAGACTTCTTACTTACTAAGCCAATATCTATTTTTGTTTCAAATAAGATCTTTATAGCTCTGTTTCATGATGATGGCCTTAATATCAAAAATTCAGCTGGTTTTCTGCTTGCAAAAGCACACAAGGCAATGTGTTCATCTATAACAGCTTTTTTGGCAAACCAATACCTGTGGGCCAAATCTAGCCTTTTAAAACAAGAAAGTTTTATTGGCACATGGTCATATCCATTCATTTACATACTGGCTTCGGCATCCTTGGCATTGAGTTCTCCTGATAGACACTGCATGTCTCACAAAATTCAAAGTATTTACTGACTGGATCTCTACAGGAAGTTGTTGCCAATCCCTTCTGAGAGCACAATCATATGTATTGTTTCTTTCTTGAAGTTGTTTCTATTTAGTAAAACAGTGCTATTCAATGATTGCAAGCAGCTTAGCTATAAAATGAATCTCTCTCTCTCTCTGTATATATATATATATATGTATATGTGTATATAATATATATATATATATATATATATATATATATGGTATTAATTTAGCTCAATACATGTTTAACTATACACACACACACACATATAGTTTATATACATACGCACATATATATTTCTTTCACTTCTCCCATTGGTTTTCTTTCTCATTCTAGACAGTTTCATTTCTATCACACACACACACACACACACACACACACACACACACACCACATACATGTATATATGATTTAATGAACAAAATTATGCCATTTGTAGGAAATCCAGGGTGTAACTGCAGATAACCATATTGAGTGAACTAAGCCAATTCAAGAAAGACAAATATTGTTATTTTTTTCTCATTTCTAGATTTTTATATAGGTGCTTGAAATCAGTGCTTTTTATTAAATGCCAAAATCAATCATCAATCAATCAAACAAACAAACAAACAAAAAGCCCAATGTCAGGCAGGAACCTATCCACAGACAAAAGCACCATTTCCAACTGAACTCTGAGAAACGAGTCTTGTTTTGACTCTTCCCAGAAAGTACTCAGGATTCTGCTAGCCTTGGGAGTTGTGTTGTTGGTCTTCCCTTTCTTTTCTATATGAGAGAGTTCTTGCCATGTCTAGTTAGTTATTGCTCCTCTGGGAGAAAACAAGAGTATTGGAAAAGAGGGAAACATACTTTTCCTTATCCTCCACAACATGAGCAATTCTCCAAGGCATTGCAGTTCAGGGCTGGAGAGCCAGCATGAGCACAAGTTCTGCATCCTGGCTTTATCTTCATCTTTCAGCTTACATAACCCACAGATAAATTATAAGTTACTACAAAGATTCCCACCAATGACAGACTGAGTCACTGTCCTCCGAGGCCTTTCATCTTTCTGGATTCCACTTCTAAGCCTCTTTATATTCTGTCAAAATGGAGTGGGCTTTTGCCAACACCATGCAGCGGATGCCAACACTTGGACACATTTTCCACTTTACCTGGATAGAAAAACATGACCATGGGTGAAGTTTTTCCACCATTTCTTTTACTGTCCCCATCTCTCAAAGCTCCTAGCCAGCTTTGGGAAACATTTCATGTCTGTACTTGTGTAACAGCAGAAAGAGAATGAACGGTTAAAGTGGCTTTTGTTTGCTGAAATATAACAAACGATTATCCTGGAAATGCCGTGCCGTTAGAGAACTAATCTACTGAAGGTTTTGCTTTGACTTTTTAATCGCCAAGTGCCCACTTGATCTGGGGACTGAAACCACAGTTTCGGGAGACGATTTCAAAGAACACTGAGGCCACAGTTTTCTTGCTTGGCTGGTACCTCAAAAAAAAAAAAAAAAATCACTTGCCCAGAGCAATCCCAGAAGAATAAAAATTGTCTTGAAAAAAATGATCTTAAAAAATCACTAAGAAAAAAAAATTCAGTAAGAAAGCAAAAGCCTTTCTGGATAATGTGATGGGAGTGTGTGTGTGTGTGTGTGTGTGTGTGTGTGTGTGTGGTGTATGTGTGTGTGTGTGTACGTTCATGTGTTTTCATGTATGAGTACATGTATGTGTAGGCATGTGAGCATATGGGTGCATGTAGTGATTGACACTGGGTGTCTTCCACAGTCATTCTCCATTCTAACTTTTTTTGAGACAGGGTCTTTCACTGAACCCTCACACTAATTCACTCACTAATTCAGCTAGACTTGCTGACTTGAGTTCTTTAGGACTCCCCACAACCCTCCCTCTCCCCTGTCTCCACCAGTATTGTACCAAGCCTTCTTTCACTTGGGTACTGGGGAACTGAACTCAGATCCTTACCCATAGCAAAGACTTTACACTCTACCAAGTGGACCTTCTCCCTGCCATTGAATGGCACTCAAATGAAGGCAATTATGTACTGTCCTCAAAGAACAGGAGGCTCTCTGGAGCACTGCAACTCTGTATCATAGATGCTTCGATCCCTACAGATGACAATCCCAGAGCAAAAGACTTCCTGCTGCAGAGCTTCTAGTTGTAAAACACCGACCACAACACTGCAGGCTCTTAGGCAAGCACCATCTCACTGCAGGGTTTTGCTGGTTCAACCAATCACTGAGGAGATGATGCATGGGATAGGCTTATTATCGGCTTCCATTCCCATGGAGAGAGTAGACAGATGCTGTAACCGGTCTCCCTCAAACACAACAGTGTTCTTCAGCACGACCAGCTAATAACAACGCCTAGCACCCGTCTAATGTCTTCACAGGTTTCTACATATAAAAATTAGTTAATTAGCAATTATTACTGTGTGCTAGGTAAGCAATGATTAACACCATAATTTTACGGACTGAGTAAATGGGAGTAGAGGAGAAAGTGCCAAGAGAAAAATTAAACTTAATAAGTTCCTAGATCATAGGCCTGAACTGCAGCACTTTCAAAGGGTGTGTTTGTCTGTTCCTGTCTTTGTTTTAAAGGATATACTGGGTGGTGATGCTAAAAGCCTGGAAAAACTCATTTTCCAGATTGACATTTTCCTATTTATTCATTGCTGCTGGGATTCTGGGTTTTGTTTTTAGATGTGATTCTTTACATGCAACCTGTGATGCATTTTTTTTTAATTGGGGGATCTTTGTTATCATAGATTTCATTCTTGATGTCGTTTACATTGTCCCCCTACACACACACATACACACACTTAAGAAACAGTGAGAAGTCTCTTAGAAGCCTAAAAATGTGTATTTGGAACAGCAAATGTGGGAGTGAACCTCTCTTCTCTGCCTTCATTCCTTATGATCCAAGTGAAACTGTTCCATCGCCTGGCTTGGGACCAGGCAGAGGAAGTGAGGCCAGCCAGGGTCCACGCTGTGGACACACAACCTTAACTGATCTTAGAAGCTATGAAGGGTCAAATCTGGTTAGTACTGGGATGGCAGAAGGCACTGAATAAGGTTATTTAAAAGTTGATGACAGAGATGGTGAAGACTACACAGATTTGCAAAGTCACCAATCTCTCTGTCCAGAACTGCCCATATGTCAACCCCCACATGCTGTGGCTACAGTTAAGCAAATATGTGATCCAGGTCAGAAAAATCAGAGTCCTTTCTCAGGAGGCTTGTCTTGTTCAGAATTCATCTTCCTGTATTTTTACTGTATGTTTGATAGCAGTGTAAAACTTCCCCCTTTCCCCTTCCTTCCCTTCTCACTGTGTTGCCTGAACCAGATAGGTGATTCTTCAGCCAGCTGAGGATGCTAGCTGCTGTCAGAGCCTGGCTTTAGAGTGAAGAGAAAGTTGCCCATAAACATTGCAGTGGTTCTCATTCTGGGGCAGCTTTTCCTCAAGAGACATTGGCAGTGACTTGGATGGCATACATGGTGAATGAGAGTGGTCCTTTGCCACTGCCTTTATGAACATCTCCAAGAGATGTTGCTAACCATCCCAGGATATAGAAGGCAGTCCCACAACAAAGGATGCTCTGTAGAAATGTGTCACTAGTGAAAAACAAATCAAAACAAGAAGAAAAGAAAAACTGATAATGCCTTGATCTCTTCTTCCTCCTCCTCCTCCTCCTCTTCCTCCTCCTCCCTTCCTCCTCCTCCTCCTCTTCTTCTTCTTCTTCTCCTCTTCTTCTTCTTCTTTTTAGATAGTTTTGTCTCTTGGTTCTCCTCTCCAATTCAGTGATAGAACAACATGCATGCCCCTCCCCTCCCCCTCACATTCCAGGAGGTTTATCTGGTTTGGGTTTATTTTAATACTAAAGTTAACTAATGAGGAGAGGCTTTCTGAAGACTTTGCTTTTGCCTCAAGGGGCAAAATGACAATAGGGGACAGCATCTCTGTGGTCTCAGCTCTGTCTCTTTCTTTACAGCCTGCCCCTCCCCCCCAATCTGTCATCAGGGGCCACAGATGGGTGGAGAGACAGCTCTGAACTGAAGTGTACATCTCAGGTAAGTGTTAATTTCCCATTTATGCTATACTGCGGAGTTTTCCCTGAGTTCCTCAAAACCAGTTTGGTTTGAAGATTATCACCTTGTTGACACTAGCTTGCCTATGAAACTGACAAGCCCACACACCTTGGTTGAAAGAAGCTGCTGCTTACCCTTATGTGAGAGACCACAAGTAGCTTAATAAGGGCACCAATGGAAGATTTTCCCTTCTGGAGCTTATCTGAACAAAGGTCATGAATATTTCACATCACTTGGAATCCTATAAAAAGAAATTCATTAATTGATTAAAGGCAATGAAACAAAAGCATCACGGCTAGACACCAAACGCCATCAGTAAGGATTAAAGAACACCATTTGGGGGACCTCAACCATGCACTGAACAATCTGGCTAGCAACAGTTTTGCAGAGGTCAGTTCAGAACACTAATCCTTACAGACATCAAGGTAATTCTTTCCCTCCAATGAAGCAGTTCAATAGTGAAGGTCACGGGTCTTCAGCAGCCCTATAAAGGACAGAAGTAAAAGTAATTAGGCAAAATGAATGCCGTAATCCCATATTCTTGGGTCCACACCAGACACAAAATTCTTAGTTCTCTGTTTCCAGATTCTCTCGAGAATCTGGCAGCAGATTCCGAATGAGAATTCCAGAACTTGACTTTACTCTCACTAGGACTGCCTGCCGGACTGACTGCGTGTTTCTTAGGAATGTCTACAGCCTTGGGAGGTAGTAAAACCAAAACAAAAACTACCAAAGGCATTGGTAACGTTATGAACTTTCCACTTAGACTGGAATCCCAAAGTGGTGTTTCGACACAATGCCAGGCTTGCTACTATGCTTGAAATGCTGCTCTAGAGTGGAAGAAAAAGGTCCAGAGCTCCAGATGGCAAGGGTTTTTTTCATCAAGTTAAAATCCAGAGTGTCTATAGACCAGCAGCTTCTTCACAGCTGGTAGGTTCTTTCAATGTGGACACTCAGGCTCCATGTGAACCACTGGTTCACAGTCTGAAAGGACACAAAATTCTCAGAAGAGCCTGTCTGCCGTGATTCTTTAACTTCTCCAGAGGAAGACGGAGAGGGAGTGGAGATAAAACAATAAATAAATCAATAAATAAATGCACTTAAGGAAAACAAAACAACAACAAAAACAAGCTGAAGGGATGTCGTTGACAAGTTGGCTGGGGTAGCGGTGCTACAGGGACTTTAAGTTTTAAGCTCCTCCACCTCTCCAACTGCCAGAGTCAAGGCTCCAGTAATGGGGGCAATAGTTTTCAAGTGGAGCTAAAGTGCGCTCTCGCAACATTGTAGCGCTGGTTTTTAAAGGGACCAGTTTAGAAACTCTCCACAAAACGCTTCCAGTACTGTAGTACCCTCTTTATAGAGATGTAAGAAGTGAACCCAGACAACCACTTTGGCCTGTCCCATCCAGACAGCTGGAGGGGAGATCTAATTCCTGCCAATTCGCCTTCTGGTCCTAGAAACCTCTAGCTGCTAAACACTACAGTTCACAGCCCGGTTGCGACCAAAGTTTCAGCCAGATCGTCCGGCAACGGTTGTAACTTTCCCCGGAGTGAAATAAATAAATAACGACCGTAAATACAGAGATAGCGGGGCCTTATATATTTTTCACTCTAAAAGGCAGACACAGGAGAAAGAAGGAGGTGGGGGATGAAAAGTCCTGATGTGGCAGGAAACTTCTGTGGGCGAGAGTCACAGACGCAGCTCCAAACCGAGGGAGATGCTCTCTGCTGGCATATTTTGTCTTTTAGAGAATCCTCCAAGAAAGCGGAGAGGAGACCCCTAAGAGGGGGCCCATCTCCAGTGTCTGGCAGGTCTCCTTGCTTTGTGGTTACCTCAGCCTCTTCTGCCTTGAGGCCCCCTCCCTTTGGCAAAAGGAGAGTCCCAAGGCCCCGGAGGCAGGATGTTAATGCGCTCGCGCTCGAGCCAATACGGCCGGAGGAGTCCTGTTCCTCGGGCATTTTCCGAGGAAGTCTGGAGCAATTAGGCTCAGTCCTGGGAGAGCTAGCTAGAGAGCGGGCGGCGTAGCCGGCGTGTCTGGGCCGCCTCGTTGGGAGGGAGGGAGGGGGCGGCCGGTCGCCCGGCGGCGACACCGGGCCCCGGCCGCCACCATGGGTTTCGAGTTGGACCGCTTCGACGGCGACGTGGACCCTGATCTGAAGTGCGCCTTGTGCCACAAGGTCCTGGAGGACCCGCTGACCACCCCGTGCGGCCACGTATTCTGCGCCGGCTGCGTGCTGCCCTGGGTCGTGCAGGAGGGCAGCTGCCCCGCGCGTTGTCGCGGTCGCCTATCGGCCAAGGAGCTCAACCACGTCCTGCCGCTCAAGCGGCTCATCCTCAAGTTGGACATCAAGTGCGCGCACGCGGCGCGGGGCTGCGGCCGGGTGGTCAAGTTGCAGGACTTGCCCGAGCACCTGGAGCGCTGCGACTTCGCGCCCGCGCGCTGCCGCCACGCGGGCTGCGGCCAGCTGCTGCTGCGACGCGACGTGGAAGCCCACATGCGCGACGCGTGCGACGCGCGGCCCGTGGGGCGCTGCCAGGAGGGCTGCGGGCTGCCGCTGACGCACGGCGAGCAGCGGGCGGGCGGCCACTGCTGCGCGCGGGCTCTGCGGGCGCACAACGGCGCGCTGCAGGCCCGCCTGGGCGCGCTGCACAAGGCGCTCAAGAAGGAGGCGCTGCGGGCCGGCAAGCGCGAGAAGTCGCTGGTGGCGCAGCTGGCCGCCGCGCAGCTCGAACTGCAGATGACCGCGCTGCGCTACCAGAAGAAGTTCACCGAGTACAGCGCGCGCCTCGACTCGCTCAGCCGCTGCGTGGCCGCGCCGCCAGGCGGCAAGGTAGGCGCTCTCTCTCCCTCTCTCTCTCTCTCTCTCTCTCTCTCTCTCTCTCTCTCTCTCTCTCTCTCTCCCTGTCTCTGTCCCTCTCTGTGTCTCTTTGTCTCTCCCTTTCCTTTCCCCCCTCTCTCCTCCCTCCTTAGCTGGCCCAGAGTCCCACCCAGATCCTTTGAGTATAGGGATGCCAGGGTCTTCCTGGGTGCATCTCTGGCCTCCTCTTGTCAGCAGTGCTTGCCAGCTGCATCACTCCGTGCGAGTTACTTAACTTATCCCAACTGAGAAAGTATGGTTCCAAAAGACAGGACATATAGGGCGAGTTGAAGCTACAGTAGTTTGGGGGACCAGAGTGTATCTATGAACACAAAAAGGAACCCACAACCAAGTGTAGGGTTAGAACAGAGAACGTGGCTCCGGAGTCACGGAGGTGCTGAGAGGCTTTGCCTGGCACAACAGCCTGAGATCCCGGAAGCTGCTCATCTTGGCTTAAGATGGTCCTTGTGGATGTGACACTGCATGGGGTGACCTGGATCCATGGATCTTCTGCGATCCAAAGGGGGAGGGGTGGCGGCAGAGCCTTTATGGTGTAGCTTGAAAGGGATGCCAGGAGAGAGGTCCCAGTGTAAAGGCTGGGATTCAAACATGCACTTTCCTGCCAACTCACTGGCTGACCTTGAGCAAGTAGCTTAACCCCGCTAAAGCTGGAAACTATGGTTCCTAAGGACTTACAGCAGGAAAACACAGCCAGGCATTGTAGGAATACTCCTTTGGGCAATTGAGAAAGAACCCAACGACCCACTTGCTCCAATAACTGGAAAATAATAATTAAGTGTAGTCTCCTGGAATTAAAACATCTCCACCTTTTGGTAACCAGCTGAGTGACTTGTGGCTTAGCTTCCACAGGTGCCTCGGTTTACCTCTAATGTAAAATGATGTTGTTTCCATCACAGTGCCAGACTGAGAGTACCTGCAATTACCTTAAACCACTCCTGTACCTTTTCCCTGCCCTGCTGATCAGGGGAATTATATCAGCCTCCACTCGTGAGGTTTACCAGCTTCAGCGCCTCTCAGTCATTTCTCTCCTCTCTCTCTCTCTCTCTCTCTCTCCCTCTCTCTCTCTCTCTCTCTCTTTCCCTCCCTCCCTCCCTCTCCCTCTTCTTCCCCCCTTCTCTTTCTCCCTTCCCCCCTCTCCTCCACCTCTTCCTCTCCCTCCCTCCTCTCAGGGCTCTCTTCTCTCTCTCTCTCACATACACACACACACAAAACACACACACAAAATACAGTGCTTACCATTTTGTACATGGAGGGGCAATCGTATGCTTAGGTCAGGACTTTAAAGGTTCAGAGGTGAGTTTTGACCGTATTTGTCTCTCCAGCACAGTGGTTTTCAACCTGTGGGTTGGGGGTCTCATATTCGATAACCTGCACATCAGATATTTACAATTTGTAACAGTAACAAAATTACAGTTATTAAATAGCAATAACGTAATTTTATTTTATTGCCCAGAAACCGTTCCCACATAAGGATCAGCATCAGGCCTCAGGCCCTGTCCTTAACCACAATTGGGCTGTGTCTAGGTTTAACCACTGGTACCTGTTACTCTCCATTTATTGAGGACCACCAACAGTGGGGTGTACTTTCCACTTCATCTAACCCTTATAGATGTGGGAACTGACCTGGGAGAAATTATATAACCTGCCAAATCCCAACAGTGGGACTTGGGAGAAAAGCATGGATTTAGGTTCTGCCTCCCAGAGAAGATAGGTTTTTACTAGACTTTGGCTCAATGTAGGCATGTGCTGACATTTGGGGGCTTGGTAAGGCCTTGTTACTGGGAGTCTCTGTTGTCAGGTACTCTGTAGAACACTGAGCAGTACTCCTCCTGGCTTCAAGTAGACTTTATTCTAAATTCCAACAATCCAAAATGTCTCCAGATATTGTCAAGCATCCTCTAGGGAGCTACATTCCTTCACTCGATAACCACTGGTTTGCCTGCAAGCAAGCGTGCCACATTTTCAACAGCTGGGTGCTTCTGCTGCCTGGCAAGGGGTGTGGACCCTGCTGCTGCCACTCTGGCTGCTACTCCAGATGGCCTGGCAGAGAGGGGAGCATATTTGCCCAAGGGGGCTCCCAGAGACCTGTGTCTGCTCTGTTCTCCCCACTTCCCCTCCCTTGCTCTTTCCATGCCTGCATTCCGGGCCTGCAAGTTTCTACCCTTCACCCCCTTTCTGGCCCCTGGCCTGTCTGTCAGCTGCAGTCTCCACAGCTGGCCAGCTCTGGGCGAAGGGCAAATATTTACAGCTCTGAGGCTCACAGAGGACCGCACAGGCGCACAAGAGACTGGTGTGAGCTTGCAACTCACCCAAACAGAGGGTTGAGCTTGCTTTTCAATCAGGCGCCAGGCTTTGGGCAAAGGCTTTCCCAAGTGTCTCTTGTTTATGCTGTCGTCTGGGCTTCCTGTGTCGTCTTACGAGTGACGCTTATTTATAAATAAGCCATTCACTCCTTCTGAGTTCATACATCATTCACTGTTGAGATCGTTTGTTATTTCTTCTTGCCTTTCTATTTTCTTTCTGGGATGTTTGAGTAAACTCTCTCTTAGAATCAAAATATGATGCTTGGATAAAAAATTGTGGATGTGTTTTGGAGCTCTGTTGGGTAAGTAGGGCAGGGAATCAGGGGTGTTAAGTTCAGGAACAAGATGTTGATTTTGAGAGACAGAGAAACTCCATCCTGAAGGTGGAGCCCTGCTCAGAACCTACATGGACCTCTGTGCCAGGCTTGGGGACAGTCAAGGATGTCCGTGTCCAGAAGGTGCCTTAGCTGGCTTCTCAGGCTTTAACCCTTAGCCAGTCTCAGAGGAGGTCTTGAGGAAATTTGCTCCTCTTGTTCCCAAGTTAACCCTCCTTGGCCTTTGCTGAGAGGGTCAGCTCTTCCTGTAGTCAGCTGTAACTCCTCCTACCAGGAGCTGTTTAAGGACTTGTGTATTTCATTGGGCCAACTTTCTGTCCCTCCTCAGTTCTGTTTATTCTTTTCCAGAGGCAGAAGGATTTAAGTTGCCTGGAAACTCTCAGATACAAAACTTTTATTTCATATTTTTCTAAAACCCATTGTTTGTTTCTCCGTTATAAACTGAAGCCTATAATAAAACTTGCTTCATAAATGATCTGACATTCTTCATATTGTCTTGATACAGTTTTTGACAACACCCAAGCCCCTTAGATTAGATTGGACCATGTGGCTTGCTCTGGTTGAAGTGTTACTGTTGCTCTTTTAGACCCCAGTGTACTAGGGATCTTTGGAGACTGTGATAAAACCGTTTTCTACAGTCTCACTATTAGCCAGTCTCAGGAACCTAGAGTTCTTGTACATGTTAAGCAAGTATGCTAGCACTGAGTTATATCCCGAGTTCTACTTTATGAATTTTTTTCCTCTGTGCAGTGTTGTGATGAAGTCCGGAGCCTTAGAAATGCTGGGCAAGTCTTCAACCATTGAATTAATTCCAACCCTTCAAATCATTGTCTAAATAAGACCAGGATAAAAATTTTAAAACTGATATCAACAGCAGTGATGGAGGAAGATACCTCTGATTTGCCCGAGGCCACATCTGTTGGTAGTAGGCCTGACATTGGTGCCATACTTCAGTTAAAGAGACTTGCCTGCACCCTGGGCTTCCCACCCTGACCTACCTACCTGTCTGTAAGAGCAGAGGCATTCTAGAACACATTTTGTTTTGCTCTCTGGCAGAGTAGAAGCTCTTGGTAAAACTACAGCGTCATTGAGATACATCAAGCTTATCCCTGTGCCCTTTGACCCTCTGTGTCCAGTCAGTCACAGAATCTTGTGGGTTGTACCTCTTAAACCTGTCTTGCACCTACCTATTTACTCTTCTCTTAGGTCATTCAGACAATCGTCTGTCTCAGTCAGAGGTTCTCAGCCTCAGCAGAGCCAACATTTGCACTGGCTGGCTCCTGTTGTGCCTGTGTTACTTACTAGTGGTACAGCATGGGTAGCACCATACTCTAACAGCATCACACCTTGAGGAGCAGCAGTCCCTGAGCTGTGATAATCAGATCTACCTGCAGCTACTTCATACTGAGGAGCAAGACTGGCCTTTCTTTCAGCCACCGCCATGCCAGCATCATCTCTTGCCTGGACCAGCTGTTCCTCCCCATACCGTTTCATTTCACATCATTCTTTACCTCTCACTAGCAATAACTTCTTACAAGTGTCAGTCACATCTCTGTTCTACTTTCTTTGCCTTGGGCGGAAGGAGGAAGACAGTCTAGCAAACTGCCTTCAACTATACCCACCTGTTGGTGTTCTTTCTCTTGTCTTGACCTCACTGATTTCTGAGGGCTTTGTGGCTTAGCCTCCAGGCTTCTAACTAACTACCCATGGGCCTTTGCACCTGCGTTTTTCTCTCCCTGGAACAGTATTTCCAATCATGCTTCTCCATGGTACCGGCTTCTTTTCTACCTCTCTCCTCTTGCCCTGGAACTTTCTGTCCACACTTAGGTCTATTCCTTAGTAAATAACTGACTTCCTATTCTTTCCATTTTGGTCCAGCATCACTACATCCAGAAACCAGACTTCTCTGATCTTATAGAGGATACCTGGCATCCTAAGGCTCTCCCTTGTTCAAGAAATTTATGCTAGTTATAATGCTCTAATTAGAAGGGTCTGTCTGGTCAAGGACTGTCTCTTCTCTGCTACAGTCCTCCCTATGTGTCATCTAAGTCCTTGAGTCCTCTTATTGGCCATAAAATCCATTCAGGTTGTTCATGAAGAGTGCACTTGTGTTACAAACCAGTAAGTTTTCCAATGTTATCTATACCTCAGATTGTTTCCAGGTTTTTGAGAGACATTGTTTTTCTTCTATGAGATCCACCCAGATCAAGTTGTATAAAAGCTTAAAATCCCTGAAACTGTTTTTGGCCATTTAGAACTGGAGATTGGTTAATTTAACAAATAATTGTGTCAAGAAAGTATTCCAGATGTGTGAAGGCTTTGAAATGAATCTATACCGTGTTTGCCCTTGGGTGTTCTTTGTTTCAGACAAGTGTTAGCAAATAGCTGTTCCTTAGTAGGTTTAACAAAACAGCCTCTTTCAGCGGAAGGAACTGTGGGCTGACAGTTGTATTCTGTTTTAGTGATTTATAAAGAAGGTGAAGATTTGCTTTACAGATACATTAGCTATACTGGAGTCAGTGTGTATAACTGTTGGGGCTGGAAATTCTCCTGAGATTAATATATGGGTGGTTCTTTTAGTGTTCAGAGGTGATGCATGCCTCTCTGGGTGTATTTATAAGTGAGAATCTGTGTGTCAGGTAATTCTCACTGGACTGGAACCAGAATGCTTAAAAATATCCAGCAGGTTTCTCTGGTGCTGACACTTGAGGGTGCCGTGCTGCATCTTGAGACACCACTCTTGTTACATAGAATTCTCCGGCTGGCTTTCTCTCTCTCTCTTTCTTTATTTTTGGAGAGGTTTTAAAATGTTTTAAGCCAGGGACTGGGGAGACAGCTTGCTATGTAAGCACTGAGGATCTGAATTTGAGTCCCCAGCACTCAGGTAAAATGTGAGCACTTGCAATGCACACCTATACTACCAGCAGGACTGAGGCAGAGACCAGAAAATGCCTGTTACCTGCTACCTGCTAGCCAGCTGAATTGATGAGCTCCAGGTTAAGTGAGAGACCTGTCTTGAAATATATAGACACATTATATGTATATATGGTGAAGAGCAATTGAGGAAGACAGCAGCCCTTGACTTCTGGCCTCCACATACTTGAATATATGTGTATACACGCAGAAACAGGTACACACACACATGTGCATACAAAACAGAAAGAAAAAGCAACAACAACTAAACAAAATAGAAAATATCCCCCCCACACACTGGAAAACAAACAAACAAACAAAACAACCAGAAACATTCTAAATCTGTTTGGTTAAAGCTAGAAATGAGATGGTAAGGGCGAAGCTGGCTTTAAACCTAGTGTTTCCTACTTCAATCTCATACACTTTCACCAAAGTAAGAATACTTTTACCCAGCACCAATTAGTCACTCCTGAAATCATATACACATAAGCAATCCTAAACAGACACATCAGGGTGTAGTTGTATATTTACACACGCAGACACACACACACACACACACATCAATAATAGTCACAGAAAAAAGAGGTCACAAATTTGGGAACGTGAAGGGAAGCATGGGAGGGGTTGGAAGAAGGGAAGGGGGGAAATATGTAATTATGTTTTAACTGAAATTTTAAAAAATTAAAAGAAGACTAATTTATTATCATTCTGAGAAGTACTCTTCCTGCAGTTTCCCACAGGCTTCCGAAGGCTTGTTGTCGTCTTTGCCTAGCTCTGTGTTGGTTTGGAGTGTGGGTGGAGTCTCTAGTTCATCCTCAGGGAGACCTGGTCACTCCCTATTGTAGACAGGGGAAGAGCCCAGAGAGTTGAGTACCTTGACCACTCCCCTGGCCCCTTCCACTGTTTTTTCTTGCCTTCCAATGCACGGACTTCCTCCCCTTGAAGAAATTGCCGTGTTCACAGATCCTGTGCAATGCATGGGGAGTATAGACCCACAGCTTGTCTAGCAAAGACACTCATGTACAGTACATAAACAAAACAAAACAAGATAGTGTCCAGGAGGCGATTGTATTACTTCATTTCTTTCATTTTTATCCATGTTATTTTAAGAGGGCCTCAGGGTGGGAAGTAGATAAAATTCTTCCAAATAAATTCTGTTGCTCAGTCCTCACATCCTTGTATCTAGAGGACCAGGTACTGTGGTAAACTTGGATTGGTACAAAGGCAAACCTGAGCGTCTTCAGCTCAAGGGAGCAGTCGGACACCTACTTATGAGTTGAAATCACCCTAACTCTTACTGTTTGCCTATCCAAACTTTGAATCTGTCCTGTTACCCTTCTCCCCCTTGCCCCAGTAATAGCGCCCTAATAATCTAGCTCCAATAAGAAAGGGATTGGTGTAATGCAATGATTACTCTTGTAAAGAAAATAACTACCAGATGGGCTTGGGTGGCCATCTTTCCCATCCATGCCATATGTGTAATTGCCAGTGTCTAACAGGGCAGAGGCAGTGTGTAACCTTGGTTTGAGTGTGGCCTGCAGCAACCACAGCCATGAGGACTGGGGATGGATGTGCCAGATGAGTCCTTGGCAGACAGTTCACCCTGTTTGCTAGGAGCTGTTTTCAGGTGCCCGTAGCTCCACTGCAGGAGCATGAAGAGAGGGACAGAGTCCCATCACGTTGAGGGTCAGGGTTGGATGGAAGGTACCCAGAGTAGAGCTAGTGTGGGATGGCTAGCAGATCTTGGACACTGTGGCCTAGAAGATCACATGTGTCTTCTCCCTGATGTTCAGGGACTCTGAGAGGAACTCCCAGTTCCTATAAACAAGAAAATAATGGTTTTACAGCTGCTAAGTGAAGTTGACTTTGCTCTCTGTAATTTGGCAAAGAAAATACTTTGGGATGGGCCTTTGGATGTTTAAAATCTAAAAATTTCTTACCATGGTACTCAGGAGGCTACAGCAGGAGGATCACACTCAAGTGATCCTGTGCTACATAATGAGAGCACGTTAAAAACAATTTAAACAAAATTTCACAATCTCTTGTCTACCCTGTTTTAGTCCATTTTCATTGCTATAACAAAAATGCCATAAATTGGGTAGCTTGTAAACAATAGAAATTGGTTTCTTGAGCTCTGGAATCTGACAAGTCCAGGAAGACAACTGTGGCACATTCAGTGTTGGGTGAAAGCCTGAAGCAACCTTGGTTCACAGAGAACATTTTGGTCTTTTTGTTTTGTTTGTTTGTTTGTTTGTTGTTTGTTTTTCCCTTTGCCTTTATGGAAGAGGTAAAAGGCCCTTTGGTGCCTTTTTTGAAGGCACTGATTCCTAAACACATTTCAACATGCCTCCCTTCTTCCACTAATATTCTTACCCTTAAGATACATGATCTCAACAAAATTGTGAAATGTTTAAGTTGTGTGTACATATACATACATGTGTATGTGCAGGGAGGGGGCTCTATAGGGCAGAGGGCGACATTCAGTGTTATTCCTCAGGTGATAACCACTTTAGTTTTTGAGACAGAGTCTTTGAGTGGTGTTGAACTTGGTATGTGTCGTAGGTTGGCTGGCCAGAGGGCCCCAGGGATCCGACAGTCTCACACCCCCAGCACTGGGTTTAGTCACGTGTCCCACCACCTCTTGTGACAGTCTTATTGCTTATAAGGCAAGCACTTTTCTGACTGAGCCATTTCCCAACCTCCTAACATCTGAATATTGAGGGCACACGAACGTTCGCAGCATAACACACCCACATCAAGGATGTCGCACTTGAGGTTCTGATGGCAGTGATGTTTTGCCTCGTGTTTGGTTATTTCCATGAATCATTGTTTATGAACAGTCTCAAGAAAAGCAAATGAGTCAATGGCAAAAGTTAGAGATATGAATTTGGAGCTCAGCTTGTGGAAACACAAAATCAAACGCTCAGGGATTCTGCAGTTTGTTTAGATAATGAGGCAAACTTTAGAGCAGAAGTGAAGACATTTTGTCTCTTTTACGTTATTCCCCAATCACATGCAATTTGGCATGCAGATATGTGTCTGTGTGATTTGGCAGAACTAAAACCCCCGCAAAAGCTGTCCTTTGGTCCCGTGTACCTGTCTTCCTGGGCCCTTCATCTCTCCCCATTCTCTCTACACCTGTCTCGGTAAGTCACCCATCCTGCTCTTGCTCCCTTGCTCCCGTGGCTGTCTCATCCAACTGAAACTTGTATTCAAGTGTCATCTCCATTGCTGCCTTTGCCTTAGGCTCACACAGTGTTTCCTTCTGTTCTTCCTTGAGATCCCTTTATTTCAACTGGAATTTGAATTACAAGGAGGGCTTAGTCTATGCTCTTTCATTGAGAATGGCAAAGGCAGAACTACAAAGAGGACAAAAGGCTCCAAGTGTAGGGAGTGAAGACATCCCCAGCCCTTCCTTATAGAACTTCTGGCAGATGGCTCTGTCTCCCCATCCCTCTAACCCCCAGCTCTGCACATTCTTTGCTTGGCGACAGCCAAATATACAGCACTTTCATGTCACCAGTCAACAGACGGGCCTGTTTCCCAGCTGTGTGAGCTTCAAGGAACTTTGCTAATCTGAAACTGAGAGGTGTCCTGTCACTCCAGACAGCCTAGTGGTCGGTCAGTCAGGTCAGTCAGTTCCATTTCCCCTGTACCCACTGAGCAGCTTTCCAGTTCAGCTTGCTGTATCCCAACTGCACTGAGTCAGAAACAGCTGTCACTTGGCAAAAAAGAGTTTTCAAAAAAGTTCATAGTGACAGCAGTAGGGTCGGATCCTGGAAGAGCCATACTGATTAGTGATAGCCTGAGTCCAAGCTTCTAAAGCCTGAGAAAAGTGTCAGAATAGGACTGAAATGCGTAGGGACTTTGTCTCTAGAGGGCGGGTCATACTCTTCAGTGCTGAAAGAGCAGCCCTTAGGAGAGTGTCTCCCAGATAATCAAAGTGGAGCAACACATCACTTAATGAGATGAACTGAATGAGAAATGCGTTAGGCAGTTCTGGCACATGAGAACATAATAAAGTCTGGTTACACTAGGCTGACGCCAGGACACAGCATCCCATGGGACCACTCATATACGTGGCTTGCCTTTAAGTAAAATTCCTTGGATAAAAAACAAACAAAAAACATCATTAAGAAGTTTGTGGCTGTGCATGGAATATGTGACTTCCACTCTGAAGTTTCCTTCCCTCCCCAAATTCTTAAATAGCTGGCTGTGGAGTTGAAAGCTGAAGCAGCTGAAATTTCAGATGATCCAATAGGTCCATATTGGAAGAGGGAAGAGGGATCTTAAGCAAAATCACATTTATGGTACTGGGAAGTAAGCTTCTATTTCTTCTTGTGGCCTGCTGGCCTGGGCTTCTGGAGGCGTCATGCCCTTGCTTGGGTATAACTATAGCCCTTTCTCTAAGGTTAATCTGTGTCCTTTCTCCATCCTAAAGATATAAGGCTATCCCAAGGAGACTGACATCACACTAAGGGACCAGCTATATCCTTGGCTATATCTCTAGAATGTACGGTAGCTTGACAGTAGTGCATTAGATCTGTCTGACCAGCTACAAGAAATGATGTCAATAGGCTCCATAATTACTTGCTTTTGTTTCCCACCCATATTGCAGTGGCGTATTCCTCTTGTCTATTGGGTCCTAGGAAGAGGCATGAGAACTGTTACAGAGTCTGGACGGCTGAAGGCAAAGCTCCTGAGGAAGGCTCTCTTGACTTCCACTTGCTGCTGTCTTCCTTCTCTTGCTTTCTTCTCAGCTTTAAGTCCTGGGATCTGGTGGGCCTTGGTGCTGACGAGAGTTTGCAGCCATCCCTAAGACTCTTCTCCCCTTCTCCCTTCTGCCTCCACAATTCATAGCCCAGCTCACAGTTTCTTGGGTTTGCACTGGTGCAAGTGGCATCTGTTTTCCGTCTGTTTTGCTTCTGGGGCCTCCTCCCCATCTGCCTGGCTGTGTCTTGTGTCCCATTACTGTTCTTCTGGCTCACAGCCTACCTTGTTGTCTGCTAGTCTAGGCTGTGCTTTGCTCAGAGTCTGAGCTGCCTGCCTTGATGTTTCTCATCACGAATGCCCTCTCCAGTGCGAAGTGTGTCTGCCTGATATTTTTCCCACCAGTATTCTAGAGTTACTTTTACAATCCTGGAAAAAAGGGAGGGGTGCAACACAGGCTAGTATCTTCCTTTTTGTTTATTTTTAAAAATTCTTTTATTTTCAGTGCCAGTTCTTCAAGCTTACCTAAATATTGACTAAGCTATTCTCCACTGAACTGATTTGGGGGAATAGTGACTGATGGGTTGACAAACATCCCAGCATCAGTGCTGAGCCAGGTCCATCTCGGCATTCAGCCTTGCTTATGTCTTTAGCACTTACTATGGGCCAGTATACTTAGGCTTACGTAGATCCTTGTGAGGTATTGCCTGCATCATCTGTCATCATGATACCCGTGGCATGAGAAGAAACTATTAATCCCTTTCTGTGGATCAGGAAGATAGTTTCAAGGCATGACTTGTAAGTGGAAGATCTTACGTAAGGTGCTGTTGGTGTCAGGGGCATGGTACTTTCAGGATTTACCAAGCTCTGAAAAACATTCTCAATCTTTACGGTTACTATTATAAAATCCAGTACGCTTGTTAGACTTTAAAAGCTGCCTTATCATGGAATCCAGGGTTGTTCAACCTTTTGATATTGCTATATAACATTGTACTATGCACGTTTTTTGTGGGACCACATTGTATCTCTCCAGGATGTATAGAGCCCTCAGCTGGCAGACTGACACACCTGGTGCAGACAGATTTAGGACAGAGTACAAACATTTAACAATCATCCCACAGAGAGCACGGGTGCTGCAGTTTCACAGACCTCAGTTCTAGTCTCCAGGCTCCGATTTTATTTCTGTTTAACCTTGAGCTTGTGTGTGATTGTCCCTGTGCCCCTATGTTGAGAGACAGATGTGTCGCTTAATCAGCTGTTCACATGAAGTTGGACCCTTTCCCGTGTTTGATCCCCCTCCCCTGAATTTTGGAGAGAATTGCATAGCATGGCTTGTGATAAACCCCTAAATGACTCAGTACTACTTAACTATTCCCGAGAGTGGAAGATATCACTGTACCAAAGTATAAAGTGTTGGGAGGGCAGCATGGAAGAGGGCTCTTGCATACACCCCTGCATACCTCTGTTTAGCTGGTGAAGTGTAACTGAATGGAAACCATTTTTCCAACTCT